>NW_021011488.1:835256-847489 GCF_003987935.1 Bombyx mandarina | reverse complement strand
AGAACGGAAGCTGCCGCGGTAGACGCGGGAGTTTTTCGCGACAGTATGGGGGACACGGGTGTGCTGGGCGCGACGGAGGCTGCGGTGTACGGCGCGGGAGTTTTGCGCGCGCTTGCAGGGGACGCGGGAACGGCAGGCGTGGCGGAAACGGCGGGCGCGGCGGGCACGGCAGAACAGTTCACGGCGCGTTTAGCTTTGTAAGCTAAAAATTCTGATTCGAGGGCCGGGTATTTCTCGCTTAAGAATTCCGCGAGCAGTGTGTTGGTTGGAGAAAACTCCATTTCTTCGGACTGCCCAGGGGGGGCTGCCCCGGGACTTAAACACGCGCTCGCCTTGCGGCGAGGCCCCTGCGTCGGTAACACTAAATTAAATTGGCCGAAGCGATTCTAGGAATTTTAGAAATTTTAGTGAATAGAATAAATAGAATAGAATTAGAGTGAATAGAACCACTGCACAGTTTCCGGGCGGCAATGCCTTGTAATTAGGCGCAGGTACAAATTCCGAGAAACACTTGGGCCACAGATGTGCCACGAACAATGATCTATTATCACCGGTAGTCACTTCCGACAAAACACTTGGACGCCAGATGTGCCACGAACCGAGGTCGGGCAATCGAACGAACAATGAGCACGTCCACGCGCGTCGGTTGCTCAAATCGGAATGTATACTTAAGTAAGTATGTACGTCAATCTCTTGTATCTATAACACGGGGAATCCTAATTTGGGGCCGTATTATTGTGCGTGATTTGTTTCCATTTATTTATTTATCATTATTTATCACAATGCAATCAATGAGAAAAATGCAATCCCAAGCTATTTGGTCAAGTCCGGAATCGTTGTTTTTTTTTTACAGTATGTACCGTATCTATTTGTGCTCCCTGCACTGTCTGCAGTCTGACATTCTCCGTGTCGCTATTGGATGACTGAATTTTATTGTCCAGATGATCGTAGATTTTTGAAAATATTGACAACACCAAAACGAACAAATAATCATGAAAGAACAAATAGTCTTCATATTCAAAAAAAGACTATACTGGAATAAGACGTTCCATTTTTATAAGCTTTCTAATCTTTCTATTGCCATGTACTCGTCGATCCGGCAAGAAAATGAGCTACCAAATTACAGCCCTCTATCCCTTTTGTATAATTCTATATAAAATAACGAAGTGATGTTTGTGTATTGATTTTTTTATTTAGAAAATTACTATTATCGCTCTATATAGTCTCGTAGTTGCGATGCTAGATATAGATATAGATATAGATGTAGTAGCAAATGCGGTTATGTCTTGGTTGTTTCTTAGAACAAACACCCTGATTTCTAAATAACAGCAATGAATGTAATGTGGGTCCACGAAAGACTCACGAGAACATTATAATGTTAAATAATTCAACACATATTTTTATTAGACTCACAAGTTGAGAACTCATACGGGTCGATGTCGATGCCTAATCTAGCAAATACTCAAATATCCTGATATTAAGAGCTTCATAGCTTTTATTCCAAATGCTAATGAGAGGTAATCTCGATCAAAAGTATACTTCATCATTGTGATTGATGAAGTATACTTTTTTAATGTTTATGGTGAAACGACCATAAAAATCCATGAATAGTTTTAAGCCATCGGCTATTCATCTCTATGTATCTATGTCAACAATAAATAAAGTGTCCGGGACGTAATAGATACATCGTGTGTTGATAAAGAGATAAAGATAAAATGACCTGCAATTTTTTTTGTATAACAACTTGTGAAATTAAAATCGTGGTTGAGTTTGAATCAACTACCGTGGTACTACGTATTTTGCAAATCCTTGACAAAGAAATACGGAAAAAACGTTTATGAATTTACTTTATACTGACTAAAATTTCGAACGAGGGAAAAAAATTATCGTTTAAAAACTACCTCAGACTATATTGATCGGTCTACAATAAATAATCTCGACCTTACGGTGTCATTATTATTTACGCTTCGTAAGAGGATAAACACTTGACCAAGGTAAACGGGTTAAGGTGGATCTACTTCGTAACATAATATTCGATTTCCCATTAAAATATCTTCGATGTTAATAAAATGAGATGTAAAGCATAATATTAAGTATCACATATTTACTTGTGTTTGCAAAAAATGAAGAAAAGACTGACATATTACTTCTAGATAACAATATGATGAGGAAGGGTTTATCAGAATAAAGTTCAAAGATTCTTCTTCGCTGTATTTTTGTAATTCTAAAAGATGGGTCATAGCAACCTATAGAAGTCTATATGACATCCTGGCTACCTGACTCTATATGAGTATGAATGACGATCAAATTATGTTTACGACCTGCGTAAGCTGAATAAAATAATCTAGCCAGTTTTTCGTGATTGCAACTATAAATTATTTCCCGAATTCTTTACGCTCCTGTTAATTTATTTATGGTACTGGAACATATTGAAAGACCACAACGATCAGTGCTATCATACTTCTCATTTTTAATCAAGAGTTCTCGGATCCGATCTAGATGTTAATTATTAGTATAATACTGAGACATCCATCTCGTGTGTGGTATATTTATTATGCTTTGTCAACAAATGGATTATAAACAGTCGATTTAATTAGAAAGAAAATTCAATTAATTAAAGTTTAGTTTTATTCAGGATATATTAACATTTAATATATTAATTTCCGGCAACTAAGTATCTTTAAAGCTGCTTTGATCTGTGGCTCCATTGTCGTTCGGAAGTAATTAAGTAATTTCGCTTTGAGCTATTATTATTATTATTATTAAAATAATATTTAATTAAATATCAAGTTCAAGACTGGATCTACTCATCACTATATTTTGCAGGGACTCATACGAAGGCACCCAATACATCCTGTATTTTAATTACATTACATTTTATCTTATGCCTACTTGTGGAAGTGAACTCACAGCCTACCTTATGTTAAGTGACAACTGGAGACCGAAGACATCACGCTTATGCCACGGGCTTAAATGCCACCACTCACCTTGAGACATGAGGTTGAGGTCTCAATTGTATTGTACTAGGGATTTGTCAGCCTTCAAACGAAAGCCTGGCTACTTTACGGCAGAAATATGCAGCATGGTAATATACTCCACATATGAACTTATAATATAAAATGATTTCTGTGCAGCTTATTTCTGATATGAAACCCAAAAACCAAATTATCCATAATAGATACTATTCACTACACGAAATCGCATTGATACAATAAATCAGTGATATTCTAATAGTTCTATTATAATCCTCTAGAGTCTTAACTTAATCTTCAAGCAAACAGATTTTATAGATAGCGTCTTAATAAACAAATTTTAGTATTCAATTAACTTCGACAGGCAAACCCACGATCACCCATTAGTCTCCCGATACAAGTTGTTATAAAAAAATAATTTCATCGTCAAAATCCATTGCCATATTCGAGAGGTTGGTGTCGTAATGGAATTTTAATGAGAATTTCAGCTGTTCTCTGTAATTTCTTTCTTTTTTTTTTTTCTTTCCACGCCTGAAATAAAAGAGCGGCTTTTATTGGAATCGATAACGGTAGTATAGCAGCCAAATTCGAAAGACCTCCACTCTTATAACTTGTTAGAGAAGTTACGGTCTTTCTTAATTTTGACGTGGCACTCGGAAAATTCGAAACCGTCCCATATTTGTCGATGTTTCAAATTTTAACGTAGTACCTATTTTTTCCTGAATTCGACGCCTTCGTATTTATTAAATCAGTCCTTTATTATTTAGTTCACGAGGTCTTATTTGCGTCGCTTAGCAGTTTATTACTTAATTTTTCTGTTTCTATTAAAGCGAGATAAAGTCGTCAATACATTTAGAGGTCTATTTTAAGCTCGTTACTGAAATAAAGCTATTTATTTGAGAAATTAACTTCTAATGTGATTTAAGATTATTTCTAATTTTAAAAGACGATATTTTTTCATAATAGTGCTATAATGTAGAATCCCTTTAGTGCATAAATTGCTAAAAATACGATAGAGAATATTGTTAGTATTCATCTTACATTGGAATATCAAAATTGGTAAAATTTTGTGTTTAATATTATTAAAAAAGCTAAAAATATAATAACATTTCTTTCCGGTCAGCACGCAACGTTGGCAGCTCTAAGAATGAAAGCTTCGAAAAGCTGAAAACACAAAAGTGTTACTCTGCCGGGGCTTATTGTAAACAAGTGTTATCGCGTCGCGGCAGACGGAGATCGGCTAACTTGCTCCGGAGCTTTCGGCAAAGCTCAAAAATTTAAGAGCACAATAAAATTTTCTCTTCGTAAGCTCGTTTCGTCCGCTTTCGTGTTTGTTAATTTTGTTAATTTCGTTATTGAATGAGTGAGAGAGATCTCAGCAAACGTACAGGAAGAAATAGTGCGCAATAATAGATACATGTGAAATAGTTAATTTGGCGCCTGATATATACTAAATTGAATTTAATTAAATAGCCTTTTATTCAGATCTATATTACAATTATATGACTAAATATAATATATAGAAAACTTAAATTTAATGTAACCTTAATCTAGTTTCTTATTTGAATTTTTGTTATTTTTTTATTTATCTTTTTATTGCTTAGATGGATGGACGAGCTCACAGCCCACCTGGTGTTATGTGGTTACTGGAGCCCATAGACATTTACAACGTAAATGCGCTACCCACCTTGAGATATAAGTTCCAAGATCTCAGTATAGTTACAACGCCTGCCCTACCCTTCAAACCGAAACGCATTATTGCTTCACGGCAGAAATAGGCAGCGCGGTGGTACCTACCCGCGCGGACTCACAACAGGTCCTACCACCAGTAAGACCTGCAGATCTGTTTGCCAATCGTCAAAGGCCTCCTCCAACCTTTTCCACTCATGTCTTTCTTGAGCCACTCTGTTCCATGTGACGCCAGCCACTTGTCTTATGTCGTCATCCCATCTTTTTTGCGATCTACCTTTTTTCCTTTTGCTTTCTCTAAGATACCATTGTGTCACAATTATAACTAACCATAATAATATGCCCTCCCCAACGCCATTTAAGCCTTCTAATTTTGCATTTTGATATATACTAGTGAAAACAAAATAAGGGCCACTTGTTTATTTTGACGTCGGTGGCGATAAATTATTTTTTATGCATTCGCAACAAGCTGATGGTTTATTGTGGTATTGTTGCCTTAAGTGTTTTCTTTTGAGTATTCCATCTGCATATTTTTTTTAAAGTGTATAGATTTTGGTAATTATATATATACATTATTATTGTTCTATCTAAATAAAAAATAAACAATTTATCTAATTTGATCATTATTAACCAACCCTTCCTCCGCACACTGAAAAAACCTGTTGGTTCTTATTTTGTTTTGACTAGTATATGGTGGTTCTTTTATTAATACTAATAGACGAGCGAATTATTTAAATGGAACTAGTGGTCCCTTTGTAGTCGAAATTCGACTATAATCAATTTAAATCATAAGTATGGACATTATTATTGTTCTATTGTCAAATACTACATACATCTATAATCAGAGATTTCACCAAGACTACACTATAGAAAAATAATATTAAAGACAAACAATAATAATCTATTCTCAATTTGAACACAGACTAAAAGTTTGACAATAAACACGTATGTGTGTGTGTGTTAAATACATGGTAGTGTGTGTTATGTTTTATTTAATTGATTTAATGTATTATTAATGCATAATAAAGAAACATTTAAAGCATTCAGCACTCTTTCTCTATATTCTTTATAAGTGTGGAAAAACTCATATTCCTCCCTCCGCGCAATTTTCGTAAAAATAGGTACAAAGTTTTTGCTTCACGTATTAATATATAGATTCATTAATGACCCACTTTCAAAACGTCCCTGACCTAATGGCAAGATACTCCGTATTGATATCGAGTGATAGGTATTGGTATGAGCTTATGCCGATATTCAAGTCCTTTGACAGTTTTTTAAGCACGTACCCAGCACGAACGACTTTCAAAATGAAGGTGCATAACATAGTCTAAATAGATACCAGATAAATTATAAATTTGAGTAAACAGTGGTAGCAGAACGCACGGGTAGGATCTAGAAATATAAATATTATATATTAAATAAATTTGTCAATAAAAATTAAATTTGTCAATTAAATATTTGGTCAAGCATTCCTTCATATTCAAGAGTAAAATAAAAAATTACATGTTGTATTTGTGGTTGTAATATACAAATGAGATTTCGATCTCATGTCTCCAATTGATCACTGCACTCTGTATACAAAGCATAGACTCTCACAATCGCAAGAGGTGTGATAAATGTCAGTACGTTCTATTTCGATGTTTGAATGAAATTTAAAACACATTTAAAGGATTTGAATCATAGACTAATCTGGCAAAGGCTTACAAAATGTTACCAGCAATGTTTGTTCCCAGAAGTACTATTACGTCAATGGCAATGAATGAATAAATGTACACTAGCAATTTTTTATTTTTAAATTGCTTAAATGGGTAGACGAGCTCATGTTAAGTGGTTACTGGAACCCATAGACAGCTACAACGTAAATGCGCCACCCACCTTGAGATATAAGTTCTAAGGTCTCAAGTATAGTTACAACGGCTGCCCCACCCTTCAAACCGAAATGCATTTCTGCTTCACGGCAGAAATAGGCGGGGTGGTGGTACCTACCCGCGCGGACTCACAAGAGGTCCTACCACCAGTAATTACGCAAATTATAATTTTGCGCGTTTCACTTTTATTACACGATGTTATTCCTTCACCGTGGAAGTCAATCGTGAACATTTGTTGAGTACGTAACTCATTAGAAAAATTGGTACCCGCATGGGATTCGAACACAGGTGCATCGCTCAACACGAATGCACTGGACGTCTTATCCCTTAGGCCACGACGACTTCATTCGACGACAATATTTGAATTTGACATTGATATTTAATATTTTACCTTGAAAGAAACGTTGTTAGTGTAAGCTATGAAAATGAAAGAATATTATGGATAGTATGGCTTCGAAAAAAATAAAATTTTGAATGTATACAGTGCTTATAACGACTGTCTTTAAATAGTATCGGCTTTTCAAGTGTCGGTAAATGGTAAATATTTTAAGTGGAGGGTACGTACGGAAATACACTATAATTATCGTAAAGGTGTGTTATTATGGAAAATGTAGGTAGAAAAAAAAAGAGAAAAAACTGGGAAGTAATAATAGAAATAATTACAAGTTGATTCTTTTTTTTTTTTTTATCTAGCCTATTGAACGAGCTTACTACCCACCTGGCGTTAAGTGGTAACCAGAGCCCATAGACATCAGAACGTAAATACTGCCAACCACCTAGAGATTTATTTATTTATTTGGGAAACAAACAATACAATACAAACATATAATATTTTAAAAAACAGCTAAAACAATAACCAAATATCTTTCCACAATCAAAATCACATATAAGTAGAAGGTGAACAACAAGAGAAATTTAGAAATTTAAGTTACAAAAAAACAAAAGAAACACAATACGCACATATTATTTTGTATATCAACTTACACTATAAGACTACATAATATTATACTCTAAATCGGACTAAATCACCTTATAAATATTTTAAAATAGCTTTTCTATATGCTACAATTGACAAGCAAAATATGTCAGCATTAGAGAACTTAGCATCATATAACCTACAAGATCTACGGACAAAAGAGAAGCATATTTCGTTCGAGCCGTGGACATGTGGAAGGTCTGTTTAGAACGCGCGGAAATACGACTAATTTTGTATGAAATTTAAATGAAATTTTGGGAAGAAGACAGCTCGAATCAGTCTCATTATTTATTATTTTATATAAAAACATTTGATCCCTTAGTGGCTCACGATTGACTAGAGAGATAAATTCTGTCGGTTCTGGTGAGTTAAAGCGACGACAACGTTATAAAAGATGCTTAAAAAACTTTTTTTTGTCCCTTTTTTTTTATTGCTTATATACGTGGACGAACTCACAGCCCACCTAGTGTTAAGTGGTTACCGGAACCCATAGACATCAACAACGTAAATGCGCCACCCACCTTGAGATATAAGTTCTAAGGTCTCAAGTATAGTTACAACGGTGGGGCTGCCACCCTTCAAACCGAAACGCATTACTGCTTCACGGCAGAAATAGGCAGGGTGGTGGTACCTACCCGTGCGAACTCACAAGAGGTCCTACCACCAGTAATATCTACATGTATACATAATAATATATACTACCGTTACCACTACCCTTGCTACCCTTACATAATGTGTAATAGAATTAATTTTATTTTACAGCCTAAACACAAATTAACTCATGTCTTATTGCAAAGGAAAATCAGAATGATAATAAACATAAAGAATGCGTTAAAAGCAGAAATAAATTGAATATATAACGGGAAGTTCAAATGCCGGAAGCAAAAACTTCCACAAAATAGAACAACAATCAAAGAAGTAGGTAAACTAAGTAATAAATTTGAATTACAATTTAAGGAAAATGTATTCTTGCAATTGTTGATAAAAATTTCGCTTAAGCTATAAACAGGTAAAACAAAAACGTGTCAGTACTGATTTAGAAGTTTCCCATGAAAAGTTTGACGACAAGAAAATTCTATTACAAGTCCTAAGTAAGAAAAATGTTAATTTCATTCAATACGGTCGCTCCCTCGATTGTCACGTGCAGTCCTGTGCCTTTGTGACACTTTGTGATCCCTAAATAAGTCAAGAGATCACGGATCTATTTTCCGTTGTATTTTACGGAAATTTTAAGTGAGATTCAAAGATTCGGAGGTGAAAAGTTATTTTTCATACATTTGTTTTATATAAATTGATAAGTCTACATTTACGTAACACCGTTTATTGAACCTACAAGCATATTAATAGCACCTCCCCCCAACCCGTTTAGTACCTTCAATATATAATATATAATGAATAATATATATAATATATACTGAAGGTACTATCCGGGAACTTACAGAACCGGACAGCACAGAGCCGGTCGTTATTGAAACTGTTCTATTACTGATTTTTAGTTGAAACGACTTATAGGTTACTTAGAATTTGTTGACAAATATTGCCAAAATAACTAAACAGAGTCCCAAATTTTGCGAATAAGTCATATGCGAATGCTTCATGTGTATTTGAATTATACACACAACTATTCACCAATATATTACCTCCTGTAACGTGTTGGTGTTCTGGTTTAAGAGCAGCATGACTTTTAATTAATCAGTAGCATGATATTTAACATATGATGATATTGGAAAAGTGGTTAAAGTAATATGAAAAATATTTGTTAAAAATCAATTAGCTATTTGAATTATAGTGAATACTGAATGTAAATCAGCAGACCATAATAGAAAAACACAAAATAACCTTCTTAACTTAGCACAACACATAAAATTTCAGAAAACGAACCAATAATCATGTGAACCAATAAACAACGAATCAATAATGTGTAACCAATAATCTCATACAACAAGCGCTGTGGTTTGTGTTTCTCGATAATCTTTCCGTACCTAGAACTCCGTACAGTTCTGGGAAACTTTAACAAAACACAAGCAATAACAAATCTACTTACCGTATACAATACAAACAGAGGATCTTCTCGGAATGTTTTATCAGTACATCCATTACATTCACCCATTCAACATGTTCCAGCCGCACATTTTGGTATTACTGCTAATAATATCACCAATGAACTCGTTTAAGAGCCCAAAAGAATTGAACCGAGAAATTCAGAAGCTAGAGAACAATAAATATACAACTTCGGATGTTTTGGTTGGGAAGGCAATGGATTTCATCTACTCCAATAAAACTGTGATGGGATTGCTAGCTAGAGAACTGTGGAATCTTGGTTCGAGCGCTATCGATAGGATTGTTGAGATGAAAGGCAGAAAAAGTGAGTTTTTTGTAACTTGTTTTTTTCAACGACGTAGTGCCATTTCCTTTTTATCATCGCACCTCCCGCCATCGGAGCAGAGTTCATCCATATTATCTGGAACCGCTGCGTTCATCGACAGTGCGTTTCCAGAGGTATTTTTTGTCACGTACCATTCGGCTATGGAATGAGCTCCCCTCCACGGTGTTTCCCGAGCGCTATGACATATCCTTCTTAAAACGAGGCTTGTGGAGAGTATTAAGCGGTAGGGAGCGGCTTGGCTCTGCTACTGGCATTGCTGAAGTTCATGGGCGACGGTAACCATTCACCATCAGGTGGGCCGTATGCTAGGGAAAAAAAAAAATTATTTACAAAATTATTTACATCCAAGAAGCAAAAAATGATAAACATTACGTTAGGTTATTGTAGATATGGCTTCCGAGAGGGCCGCTCAACGGTGGACGCGATCCTTCGCGTGCGGGCCCTCTCGGAGGAGGCCATCTCCAGGGGCGGGGTGGCTTTGGCGGTGTCACTCGATATCGCCAATGCATTTAACACCCTGCCCTGGTCCGTGATAGGGGCGGCGCTAGAAAGACACGGAGTGCCCCCCTACCTTCGCCGGCTGGTGGGTTCCTACTTGGAAGACAGATCGGTCACATGTACCGGACACGGTGGGATCGTGCACCGGTTCCCGGTCGTGCGCGGTGTTCCACAGGGGTCGGTGCTCGGCCCTCTTTTGTGGAATATCGGGTATGACTGGGTGCTGAGGGGTGCCCTCCTCCCGGGCCTGAGCGTAATCTGTTACGCAGACGACACGTTGGTCGTGGCCCGGGGAGGGAGTTTTGCTGAGTATGCCCGTCTTGCCACCGCTGGGGTGGCGCATGTCGTCGGCAAAATCAGGAGATTGGGCCTCGACGTGGCGCTCAGTAAATCCGAGGCCATGTGGTTTCACAGGCCCCGGAGAGTGCCACCTGTCGATGCCCATATCGTGGTTGGAGGCGTCCGGATTGGGGTCGGGGTGCAGCTGAAGTATCTCGGCCTCATTCTGGACAGTCGATGTTGGACCTTCCGTGCTCACTTTCAGAACCTGGTCCCTCGTTTGTTGGGGGCGGCCGGCGCGTTAAGCCGGCTTCTGCCCAATCTCGGGGGGCCTGACCAGGTGACGCGCCGTCTCTATACAGGAGTGGTGCGATCAATGGCCCTATACGGGGCGCCCGTGTGGGGCCAGTCCCTGGCCGTGGGGGTGGCGAAGCTGCTGCAACGGCCGCAACGCACCATCGCGGTCAGGGTCATCCGTGGTTATCGCACCATCTCCTTTCGAGGCGGCGTGTGTACTGGCTGGGACGCCGCCTTGGGTTCTGGAAGCGGAGGCGCTCGCCGCTGACTATCAGTGGCGGGCTGACCTTCGTGCCCGGGGCGTGGCGCGTCCCAGCCCCAGAGTGGTCAGAGCGCGGAGGGCCCAATCTCGGCGGTCCGTGCTGGAATCATGGTCCAGGCGGCTGGCCGATCCTTCGGCTGGTCGTAGGACCGTCGAGGCGATTCGCCCAGTCCTTGTGGATTGGGTGAATCGTGACAGAGGACGCCTCACTTTCCGGCTCACGCAGGTGCTCACTGGGCATGGTTGCTTCGGTGAGTTCCTGCACCGGATCAGAGAGCCGACGGCAGAGATGCGCCACCATTGTGATTGCGACTTGGACACGGCAGAGCATACGCTCGTCGCCTGCCCCGCATGGGAGGGGTGGCGCCGTGTCCTCGTCGCAAAAATAGGAAACGACTTGTCGTTGCCGAGTGTTGTGGCATCGATGCTCGGCGACGACGAGATACACTAGGAGGCGTGATGCTCGACTTACTGCGAGGAGCAAACATCATCAGCGCAGAAGAGGAGCGGCGAGGGGCAGCGTTTAGAAGACGCGCAAGCCCGCCCCACCCCCAAATCCGAGCGGAGAGGCAGCAGGGAAACGACGATGTAATCGCACAACCCTGGACCCGTCTAAGTGTATTTCAGGGATCCCACACATCAATAAATAGATCGGTCTGAGGGACCGCGAGGGGACCATAAAAAAAAGTCGAATGGCAATGACTACTAACGCATGCACAACGCAGTATTTTACCAGAGACATCGGTGAATGAAAGGGCCAGCATATCCATACCAAACAGACCGCTCAGAGACTGGCTTTCCTTGACCCCAAGCGGGAATATAATACGTAGAGGATAGCTCACTCTCTAACCGGCGCCATCTAGGCGGGCTTCGGATAGCCTGCCGACCGAGAGGGCTGGTGGTCGTGGCGCCGACGACCGCCAGTCCGGCGTCCCGAGGGGGAGGGTGATGGGAGAGATGTGCTCCGCACTAAACGCTTCACTTTCCCCCCTTTGCCTTTTCATAG
>NW_021011488.1:763816-835231 GCF_003987935.1 Bombyx mandarina | reverse complement strand
AAAAAAAAAAAAAAAAAAAAAGGTTATTGTAGATAAATGTGATGTCTAAGTTAATCGAACCTTCTTATAATATAATATTCATTAATTAATTAAACATCTAAAGTACTACCGGTGTATGTTCAAGTTAAGGATTCGGCGAATGCTTTTGGTAAAATTAGCGGAATCATTTAGAATTGATGTGTTTCATTAAATTTATAATTATATATTTTCTCTAATATTGTATAGTTTATACTTACACTTATATTTACACTTACGTGTAGTGTGTACTTATGTATTTTTGTGTATGTGTTTAATGTTTATTTTCTTTTAAATTAAGTACATATAATATGTTTGTGGGTCTAAATTTATGTTTCGATAAGCCTGCCATTATTTTGTCTGCATTAGCTTTAGTTGACTGGCAGAGAATACATTGGACATTTAGTCCGCTAATTAATACATATTTATGAGGTGTAATAATTAAAACAAAAATTCTAAAAATTTACTTTTAATTATATGAATTGAATATCATATTCGTAGAAGAAGAAACAGTGTGGGTATGCCTGGGACGAGGAATTCTGTGGTCGCGGGTAGCGTAGGACCGACCGTTGTGGCAAACCTTGGGAAAGCCATTTAACCAACAAGAGTCATTCGTGGGCTGATAAGGATGTAATTTAATAAACAATTAAAGCAAATTTTAAAGTATGTAATGCTTTTCTATTTCAGATAAAAACCAATGAAGCATTCCATTGCATGCGACAAGAGAGCAATCCGTGTAATATATTCTTTTAGCATAAAATAAAATAAAAATAAAAAATAAATAAAAAATTAAGATGAAATTTTAATGCCATTAAGTTTATTTATTTATTTATGCATCACGAAAACCGCCGAAAAACGATACAGATTGTATATTTTGTTATTGTTTTATTTTTTATAAAATTAGGGATTTCGATTTAAAAAAAAACAAAAACAAAGCTACTGTTTTGAACAAAGCTATGAAAGGAGATATTGTTTTGAAGATGTGATAGTTACAAGCTCTTTTCTGGTCGATCGAAGTGAGCTAATATCGTGGTGAAACAAATACTTGGTATAATTGGTGGTAGGACCTCTTGTGAGTCCGCGCGGGTAGGTACTACCACCCTGCCTATTTCTGCCGTGAAGCAGTAATGCGTTACAGTTTGAAGTATAGGGCAGCCGTTGTAACTATACAGAGGTCTTAGAGCTTATATCTCAAGGTGGGTTGCGCATTTACGTTGTAGATGTCTATGGGCTCCAGTAACCACTTAACATCAGGTGGGCTATGAGGTCGTCCACGCACCTAAGCAATAAAAAAAAAATTGACCGCGATAAAGACGCTGAGATTAAATCGTTAAAGTAGATTTTAATGTTTATGCTCAATATAATGTTTCTGACGTTTAAAAATCTAGAAATATGTTTTAAACAATAATGACGGTAGTTAGCACAATTTTCAAATGTCGACGAGTAACCTTTTTTACTTCTTAGATGGATAGACGAGCTTACGGCTCACCTGGTGTTAAGTGGTTACCGGAGCCGGACAAAGCTCTAAGATCTCAGTTTTAACAGTACAACGGCTGCCCCAGCCTTCAAACTGAAAGGCACTACTGCTTCACGACTGAAATAGGCAGGGTGGTGGTGTCTACCCGTGTAGACTCACAATACGTCCTACCACCAGCAAAGTTTAAAGCTGGGGTCGGCAACGCGGCGCCCGCGGGTGCCTTGGCGCCCCCGATCGGTTTTTAATGCGCCCTCGCTGGACTAATGTAAATGTATGACAGCCAGAGCGATTTACTTACTCTTGTCAAACGGCGATATACAGCAAGTAGTCAGTTGAGCTTAGAATTGTGCATAGATTAGCAGTTTGCTTACCTTGAGCGTATCTAATAACCCGTACGTATTTTTTGTTAGTGTGTGATCGTATTTCGAATAGACCACGCGTAGACCGTGCATTTAAAACTACCAAGTAATCCTAAATAATTCTTTTCTTTCAATACCGAACAAAGCTTAATGACTCACATTTAGATAATTGTTTAAGGACCGGGAACTCTAAATATATCCCCAATTATAAGAAATTAGTTGAAATTATGGACACCTAAGTTTCACACTGAATTATATGTATCATTATCTATGACACCAACAAAATAAAGTTATAAAAAATCTGTTTTTTTAATGCCTATTTATACCTGTTGATTATCAGTAAAATATGCGCCCTCGGTGACTTTCAAATTTAATATTGCGCCCTTAAGGACAAAGAGGTTGCTGACCCCTGGTCTAAAGTATAAAGTATATGAAACGACGAAAATAATATAACGTGATATTATAACGTAAAAGTAATTTTAATTATGTTCACGGCTCATGAAAACTAAAGAAAATACGAAATACTTGGTTCACACTAAACACGGAAACTATTACCGCAACATGTTACAACAACACATCAGCACACATCCTGATTAATCATCAACTATCTCAGAAATATTTTAGACGCATTAAATATTCATATCATTCTTCACGAACCACTCGCAGCGTAAGTACATCAGCTACAAAATGCTTAGGGAATATTACAAAAGTTTAATTATACTACAGCTCATTATAATAGTCTCGGAAAGTCGGAAAGTGAAGATAGAAACATCTCATCCTCCAAGGGATTACAGACCTTCGAAATGGCTGTCCAATAGCGCTATGGATATGTGGTTCGGAAATAAATCTATCGTTGAAATTATTGGTAGAGAATTTGCTGACGTCGTCAATCGATTTGCCAGCAGGCGAGGTAAGCATAATTTTTTAAAATATCTAAAGCTGTTACGTCAAACGCAAACAAAAAAACACGTGTGGCAATCGGGGACTGCCGCGGTAAAGCTATTGCATAGCAGTTTTTATCAACTTATTCAATTATAATTGACAATAATAATTTAATATTAAAACAATAATAAAATAAGACCACGCTATATTTATACATTAACAAAAGCAAAAGGAACATTAAGTGTTACCTTCATACTCATAAGCTAGACCGCGCGAGAGAGAGATGGGCAGACTTTTCATGATGCGCATGCAGTGCGACGTCACGCCGCGGGCTTCTTCACAAATACTCCACAAGCGCAACGTGTGAATGAGTGGGAGTGGGGGTGTTAGGTTATATTTTCGTTACGAAATTTTTTGATTCGGTCGCCGCGCTCAAAGTCCGCGATATATGCTATGCAATAGCTTAATAATGCTGGTACTTTATCATAACAAAATCGATTCTGTTGCTCGATTAGACTTACTAACTGAAGTAATTAATTATAATTAATGTTCCCCAAAAATTATCTTGAAATTTTTTTTCAGCCCGAGATGTTCTCATACAAAAATACTCAAATCAAGAATCGACTAAAAATAATTATTCAGCATCGAACGGAACATCGCACTACATATAAATATTAACATACATATCTTGGGAATTTTAATAGAATCTGCAAATATCTTTTGTGTTTTAATTTACAGGCTAAATTCGTTTTGCTGGTGAGAATTTGAGTTCGAAAGATTGTCTGTCGTTTAAGTAGAGCCGATCCAACCATGATTAGCATAATGTCGTAACATGACTTTTTTTTTTAAATTAAAAGGTCTATGGCATTTAATTAAATTACCACTGAACTACACTCGGGGGCAATGAAATCGCACATTTTTTGTAAAATATTATTTACTTCTTTTTATTTTAAAAAATACATATATCTTTTAACATAAGGTTAAAGGATAGTTCAATACCTATTCAATGATACCACATAAGACATGATAAGTTTACCTGCCTGCTGAAACAAAACGACAACAGCAAACTCCAAAAATTGCTCCCTCAACTCACTGCAGTTTGCAAGACCAACTGCAGGTATAAAAAGGCATGTTTTGTGTAAAACGTCATCAGTTGTAAGCCAACGCTTAACCTGATAAGACCTCTAGTGACTCCAATTGCAGTTGTCTGAAAAAGATGGATACTACTCCGGAAAAAGCCGCTCAAGTCGTCGCTCTAATTGAAGCGGGCCAGAACCAGAGTGCTGTAGCTCGACAACTGAATATCAGCCGATATTCAGTTCGTCGTGTGTACCAGCGCTATCGGGAGACTAGTGGCTTTGAAAGGTGACGAGGATCTGGTCGAGCAAGAGCTACAACACAGCGCGACAACAGATTTCTTGTAACGACAGCGTTGCGAAATCGTCGTTTGACTGCCGTTGAACTTGCACAGCAGCTTCAACAGGTGCGTGAAGTGGTAGTCAGCAGGTGGACAGTCAGAAGGAGACTTGCCGAAGGTGGTTTGACTGCGCATAGGCCAGCANAATCGTCGTTTGACTGCCGTTGAACTTGCACAGCAGCTTCAACAGGTGCGTGAAGTGGTAGTCAGCAGGTGGACAGTCAGAAGGAGACTTGCCGAAGGTGGTTTGACTGCGCATAGGCCAGCAAATGGCCCTAAATTGACGCCAGCTCACCGCCGGGCTCGTTTTCGATTTGCACAAGAACACGTCAACTGGACAGCCGACGATAGAGTCGATGGGGAATCGGTGTGAAGCTGTAATTCGAGCAAGAGGGGGCAATACTTGTTACTAATAAATGATTTTTCAGTATTTTTTTGTGTTTTTTTTTATTAATCCCCAAATTTTAAACGGTCTAGTTGAGTAATAATTTTGTAATAAAGATTAAATTGTTGTTGTATTTTATTTTCCTCAAGAAAGTAACCTTATCTCCACTTATATGGTATCATTGAATAGGTATTGAACTAACCTAAAGTAAGTAAATAATATTTTTCAAAAAATGTACAGATGTGCGATTTCATTGCACCCGAGTGTATTATACTTGTAGGTGCACGTAATAAATATATAACATGGCATATATACGAACGTTCTTCAACCCAAATTCATACCATATCATAAGATAAAATAATCGAACACCGTGGTAAATAAAAAGGTTATAATTTTTTTAATTCAGCATTTTTTGTTACTGATTAGGTAGCTTATTTTTCGGAGAGTTTGAATAAAATATCTGATACGGATTCATTAGCGACGAGGGAGCATCGAATTCACTCAATATTTACCTTTAAAAATACATTGAAAACTCATCAAAATTCACGGCTTCCAATGAAGAGGCGGCGACATCGAAGAATTTCCAGTTTCCAATTTTTTTTTTTCGTTCCCCCAACGACATCAAAGAGGTTGTTCAAACCTTTAATTAAGGAAATCTCCAGCCACTTTTATTTCAGGCCTTCAAGAGGATTACTGCGTACGTACTGTTTGAGGGGGCGCTTCGCATTTCAGTAACAGCAAACGAAGAAGTCTCATTTACGATGACGTTTTATGAGCACGCTCATTGTCGATTCGGCATCATTCTGTTTATAGGAAATATATGCTTTCAGGTCATTGTATTTGTGTGTCGAAAAAAAAAAAAAAAGATGTGTGGTGTCGTGGGACACCGGATAGGAACGAAGTTCCTTATTTAAAAAATATGAATTTCAAGTTCTATTCGAGGTATAAAGAAAATAATTATTCGGGTGTACATTTTTTATTATGATTTTTTTATTGATAAAAATAAAATAAAAGTACTTCACAAAATTATCAACTTTATTTTATTCACAATGATTTATAAAAAATATATAATTATAATATACAAAGAAACTGCTATTTATATGAATAATAATAATAACCGTCATCACGTAGACTATACATTAGACACTGTGTAGCCATCATACTAAGACTATACATATATAATAAAAATCTTACGTTACGGACGTTTTTTCCCGGTTCGGGTACCCCTCCGCATCGTCCTTTAAGGAGCTTCGTTTCAAAAACTTGAAAATTTTATATACCGTATTAAAAGTGTCTATATTCTTTTCAACAGAATTTCGAAATTTTGTCCCTTAAAATTTTGTGATAAAACAAACAACTCCTTACCTTCACAAATTTGTCACATATTTTTAAAATGATTTGTGTCCATTTATTCTTTTACAGCTTAGGTAGATGGACGAGCTCACGGCGCATCTGATGTTAATTGGTTACCGGATTCTATAGACATCGACGACGTAAATATCATCATCCACATTGAAACACGAATTCAAGTCTCAGTTCTACAGTATAAGGGCTGCCCAACCCTTCAAACAGAAACGCATTACTGCTTCACCACAGCAGAACAAAACTGGATGATATTCAAAAACTCAAACTAAAATTTTTCTATTCATAATAAAGCAGTACTGCTATCATTTTTTTCTCCCCTATTTTTAGGAACGAGGCGTTAGTCTTTGATGTTTTAAAAGCCACTTCATAAGTGTGCATGTTAGTACCGCGTGATTAGAGGGTAGTTATGGGGCGAGGGCCAACAATTCGAGAGAAAATGAATTTTAAACGACTTTAAGCTCTGTATGGGCATGCCGATTTGCCGAGGGGAGCCTCGAGAAGCTTTAGGAACGCAACGGATAATTTGGAAATGGAAATTGCTAATTTGTGCGCTGGCAATCTTGAATTACAATTTTTAGGGTGGCAAATGGTTTTTTTTTTTTCACGAAGAGTATTTTTTGAGACGTTGTCGCTTATTCGGTAAAATCTAATCACCTCAATGACCATTTTGAGATGAAATTATGAATGTCTTATTGAATTACATAGACAGTTGCATATTGATACCGTACTATGCATTACCGCTATGCAGTCAGTTAGAGAGCGGGAGAGAAAGAGGGAGAGAATATACATACTTTACTGCCCTCCAAAACACACTTAACATAAAAAAAAGTCAACAAGCAGATATATTTGTACAATAAGCGCTCTTATCGTTTAAAACGATCCCTTCCAGACAACCGTTTAATTTACAGAAATTCTGGAAAAGATAAATACGGCAGATATGTGGCGGTGTACTAATAACAATATATTATTAAAGAAAATACATACATACAATAAATAGATATACATATACCGTTTACATGTAATATGAAATGACTATATGATTTAATAGCCGCACTCGTCCGCTTCGCTGGGCATTTAAAATTAACATTATTATTTATTGTCATTATCATTAGGGAATCCAACACTCATATAAATATTAGCCTATCCATTAAGTACATGTATTTTCTACATGGATACCAAGTTTCAAGTCAATCGGATAAATGGTTCAGTAGTTATAACGGAACATCCGTAAAAACCACTGTAGATTATTAGTATAGATATATCAATATACTTACATACTAATAATTTCTATCTCCTCCTTCAGTCGATCGCGCATTGTTGAGCATTGTGATGGCTCTCGTGTGAGCTTTTCTTGTGATTTGTAGCCACTTATGTCGGTCAGTGGCCCAGTGAACTGCGTGGCTCAGTTTCGTGTCCAGATGCTCGGACACTTGGTCACTCCATCTTGAATTACATACCCGATCCTGTAGACCGAATGGTAAACAGTCGACGTCACCCTAAACACGTCATTACGGATACTCCCGATCTATTAACGGTGCTTTTAGGTACCACAAGCACCGGTCACCGTCCTCGTCGAACCCGTCGCTTCCGACGAAGGGCTCGACGAGTAAATTAATCCATAGACACAGCTCACTGAGTTTCTCGCCGGATCTTCTCAGTGGGTCGCGTTTGCGATCCGGTGGTAGATTCTGCGAAGCATTGCTCTTGCTAGGGCCAGTGTTAGCAACACACCCGGTTTGAGCCCTGTGAGCTCACCTACATGTCAAGGAGAATTTAATATAGCCTCTCAAGGCTATCAGTATAGGTAGGAAAAAAAACCCCATCTTTTTTGGCTCCAACCTCTGAATCGTCTTCCATTTACTTTACCCATCACTATGAGTCTCTCTCATACTGATTATAAGTATGAGAGAATATATTTACATACACATAATAAATCAACAGTATGAAAATGAGAAAGCTTAAACAAGCAAGCAACACTTAGTCAGTTATTTAAGGAATAGTTTCGGATAGCACAACTAAGATTTCGACCTTACTTCTCAAGAGTGGAAATACAATGAAACTTTAATGAAGATCATCTTGATAATCGACTCCAAATATTTCATTAACGGTATATATTCTCGAAGTACTCTACAATAGTATTTTGTGTGGAAGCCTTAATTAAATAGGTGGCAGCTAAAACGGTAATACCATCACAGCGGCCTTTGTGTCTAAGAACTAATTACGGGTCTCCTCTAAAGTAGGCTTTATTTGAACTCCATTTTCGAGTGGGATGCCGGCGAATGGGATTTTTCAAGCTGGTATCCCGATTCTTGGGCGTTCGACAATACCGCTAGTAATACCTATCATGTTTTTTTACATCCGCGTTTTTGTATAAAATGCAAGGCCGATAATGTTGTTTAATCATTTTTAGGCTGTCCCTTGATCTTTCTGTAATGTCAGAAAGAGAGAGATATTATGTATATGCAAACAATAAATGAAATAAAACGAAAAGCATCCCTGATATTTTAATTATTATTAATGAACTATGTTTAAATATGAATGTTAAATTTATTATCAAAGAATTTTAGAGTTACACATTACTGGCCACAACTCTTTCCCATCTTTCAATGGCGCTTAATGTGTACATTATCAGCGATATACACTTTAATATCTATAGTCGTAACCGTAAAATGATCAAAGTTAAATAACGTTCTCTCGGACCGTACATTAGTTTTTACCTAGAGACACCATGAACTAAAAAAAATATGATGTCGATGAAATAATGTCGAAGGCACAGAGATCGAAGCACTTAAGCCAGTAAGCCCTTAATGAGCTCACTTGAAAACAAAGCAGGTACGTTTTGGCGACCGTTATTGTCTTTGATATTTGAGGCGTGGTGTATACCAGGATCTGCGTTTGAGGTTTTCAAATTAATTTCTTTTTTTACGTTTTCGCGTATTGAAAATGAGCTTTTCGCCATTATTGTCTGATGGGAATGCTTCACGGACACATAATGGATTTTGATTGAGAGGTCTGCTATTTAACTAAATAATATCACAGTATCTCTGCCGATCGTATAATTATATAAGCTGCTTTTGAATACATTTAAATTAATCTAGAAATGTTGGTACATTTTACTAATCGAAGATTACAATAGATAAGATGAAAATTCGAATGTTTATAAATTTGTCCAGAAATAAGGTAGATCAAAATTATTCGACTCGGTGGTGGGAAGATCATTATAATATAATGTCTCTATATTCTCACTTATAATTTAATACAATTTTTTTATTGCTTTGTGATTCGATTCTGAGCTATGTTCAGCATATTTTCAAACAGCTAGATCACACAGAAGCTTGTGATAAGAAAATAAGACCCATGTCGGACTTGATTTTTAAAAGCATAGGTAGTTTTATGAATGAATCCAGAGCGGTTTATGACGTCACTGCCAACGACTAGCGAGCGAGAGAGATAGGCAGATTGTATTCTAATTATATTTAAAATAGTTTTGATTCGTCGTCGTGGCCTTAAAGATAAGACGTCCGGTGCATTTGTGTTGAAGCGATGCACCGGTGTTCGAATCCCGCAGGCGGGTACCAATTTTTCTAATAAATACGTACTCAACAAATGTTCACGATTGACTTCCACGGTGAAGGAATAACATCGTGTAATAAAAATCAAACCCGCAAAATTATAATTTGCGTAATTACTGGTGGTAGAACCTCTTGGGAGTCCGCGCGGGTGGGTACCACCACCCTGCCTATTTCTGCCGTGAAGCAGTAATGCGTTTCGGTTTGAAGGGTGGGGCAGCCGTCGTAGCTATACTGATACCTTAGAACTTATATCTTAAGGTGGGTGGCGCATTTTCGTTGTAGATGTCTATGGGCTCCAGTAACCACTTAACACCAGGTGGGCTGTGAGCTCGTTCACCCATCTAAGCAAAAAAAAAAAAATCTATACATGTAAATAAAATTGAAGTGTCTGTTTGTAATATTAAAATAACCGCTTTTTACTACAAGCATATGAATTTATATATATTACATATACCAAAGTAATATATTTTATAATTTTTGTCTGTCTGTCTGTCGGTTTGTTCCGGCTAATCTCTGGGGCGGCTGGACCGTCTTTGACGGGACTTTCATTAGCAGATAGCTGATGTTATTACAGGAGTAACTTAAGATACTTATATCTCAGAAAAAAATCTTAAATTATTTTCAAATAAAATAATGTTTTGTTAAAACCCACGCGAACGAAGTGGCGGGCACAGCTAGCACACGATATAAGACTTCGGCGGGACTTGCGTTTGTGTTATCTATGGGCTCAAATAATTAGTAAATATAAGGTGGATCGTAGGCAGCGGCTTGGCTCTGCCCCTGGCATTGCTGAAGTCCATGGGCGACGGTAACCACTCACCATCAGGTGGGCCGTATGCTCGTCTGCCTACAAGGGCAATAAAAAAAAAAGGGTTAGTCTACCCATTTAGATAAACAAAAGAAAAACAATGCAGATAGATAGTAACAATGTAGATTGTTTACGATTTTGCATAAAGATTGCTAATATAAAATACAAATTATATTTCCCAAGCAAAAAAAACGAAATTAAAATCATCCGCAAATATAAACCCTATAACTATTCATACAAAATGCAAGAAGCAACATCGTTCATATATTTGAAAAGTTAGATCTTATTATTAAACATCACAGTCGACTTAACACCTAAATTAATAATCGTATGAACTCAAAATGACCTCGAATCCAATAAAACGAAAATCTCAACGTAGTAATTCCTAATGCACTGTGAAAAGCAAAGCCGCCAAAGATAATAGGCCTTATTTTCAAAGCTGTAAGGCGAGTCACGAAATCAGAGCTAAATGCAGGGAACGCTATAGCTTACTTTTATTTTAGCGTTATTGCGCTATCACTCGGGCAGTACCACCTGCTCTTGATACGGATAAAAACACGGGGCGCAAACGCGTCGAGCTGAGTTGGAAATCGAAAGAGAACAGTGTTAGCTACTCCATCTTTTTTTTTAATGCTTAGATGGGTGGACGAGCTCACAGCTCACTTGGTGTTAAGTGATTACTGGAGCCCATAGACATCTACAACGTAAATGCGCCACCTACCTTGAGATATAAGTTCTAAGGTCTCAGTATGGATACAACGGCTGCCCCACTCTTCAAACCGAAACGCATCACTGCTTCACGGCAGAAATAGGCAGGGTGGTAGTACCTACCCGTGCAGAGTCATATAAGGTCTGACCGAATAGAATTCAACCACTTAAATCGAGTCATGGTCGAATCTTAAAGGTTTCTCAAAGACAAGAGGTCCTACCACCAGTCGAAGATACCACCTTGAAGATGTGTGATCACACCGCCACAGCATTAGACAGGACGATGGTTACTTGCAGCCCTTTTGTTTGGCGCCGGGCACCGAACCGTCATCGAGGTCCACCGGCGTAGGAGGCGCGCGGGGTAACTGGGACTCAACGGTCCGGAGATGTTGAGTGCCAAGAGATGGAAGCTAGGGCCCTACCCACTGTTATATGCAGTCTTACCAGATTACCTTGACTTTGCCTCCTTCTAGGTATAAACTACCAGAAAAAATTGGGTAGGTTCAGGTGCACATGCAAGGTTAAGTTTTATTGAAAACGATAAAATTAGGCTAGTCTACTAGGCGAGTCTGTCTAGTATCTGTCTCTGTTCGGTACGTTGTTGCTGGTCTTAGCCCACTGAGTTTCTCGCCGGATCTTCTCAGTGAGTCGCGTTTCCGATCCGGCGGTAGATTCTGCGAACCACGGCTCTTCCTAGGGTTTGTGTTAGCAACAACGTCAGGTTTGATCCCCGTGAGCTCATCCACTCGCCCGGTTACGCTGATATGGTCTCTCAAGACCATCAGCTCAGCTAGAAAAAAAAAGTGGTCTTTATTTTGGGTTATAGTTCTTCGGGTATACTTACAATTATAGTTTTTTTCATGTTAATTTTGTTAAATTCATGCACTGGTCCTCCTAAGGCAGACTTCATCTGGCCGGTCCAAGGCATGATCAACCAAAGCTTAGAATGACTTAATTGGGATTTTTGAAGAAGAAAAATCGCAAAATTTGTGCTACAACTTGCCTTCGTGTGTTTCGCTTACAAAGCTGTTTCCAGCTGTATGTCGCTACAGAGCTTTGTCCCTCGCACAAGGCACGTAAAGCTCAACGTCCTGCGGCCTCTTAACATTATGTCTTGTGTATTCCACCCTGCCCGCTACTGTGAATGTCTCTTTAAATCGTTTTAGGACCCAACAAGTTAGTATTTAAAAGAAGTCCCTTTAACGTACAAAGAGCTTTTGTGGTTTGAAAATGGGTTGTATGTTGAAAAAGATTTTATGTTCTTTCTATAAAATGTTTAAAACTACCGAATACTTAATATATTATGTAACCTTTTTCGTGGCCCTTTAGCTGGATTGAACATAACTTGGCAGCTGGTAATGAAGAAATTTGTACAATTCTAAACGCCACTTTAAATAAGATTTTAACATTATATTTTCACTTTAGAATAGTAACGAAATTGTATAGTGATAATTATTTATTGGTGGTAGGACCTCTTGTGAGTCCGCGCGGGTAGGTACCACCACCCTGTCTATTTCTGCCTATTTGAGACCTTAGAAATTATATCTCAAGGTGGGTGGCGCATTTACGTTGTAGATGTCTATGGGCTCCAGTAACCATTAACACCAGGTGGGCTGTGAGCTCGTCCACCCACCTAAGCAATAAAAAAAAGTGATATGTACATACTTTATTTTTCTGTAATCCATAAAAGTAAACTTTGTTGGTAATGTAACTTTCACGTTTCAGAGACATTTTATTTTATTCGCTGAAAATTTACTCATAACAAAAACCTTGCTTAAGCAAGATTCCATTTTAAAATACAGTATTACAGCCAAAAATCAAATTAACTTTCCTGGAAAGTCGTATTAAACAATACTCAGTCTTAAATTCTGACTACTGTAACATGAAGCTTCAAAGAAACGCTTCTTGTTGACACTAAGACTGCGACACTGGAGATTATGAACTTTTGAGCTGAGAAGATTGATGACCGTCAGCTCTGCGTTGTGCGACTAAGAAGTTACGTTCCGTTGGTAAATCAAATCACACATTGTTCGGTAAATGAATATTTGTTTACATTTTTGTCAACGAAGTTCCTTATGGGACGAAGCGGAGGGATACCCTGATCGGGAAAAAACGTCCGTAACGTAAGATTTTTATTAGTAAAGATAAAAAATATATAAAGATAGCGTTTTGTAAAAATATCATCAATAAATTTTCCAAATCTAAACTAGCGAGAATATAGCTGGACACAATTTTTGCTTCTTTTTTTTTCCTCTACCTGAGCTGGTAGCCTTGAGAGTAACGAATAGGTGAGATCAAAATCTGACGACGTTGCTAACACTAACCCTAGTAAGAGCACTGCTTCGCAGAATCTATCACCGGGTCGAAAACGCAACTACTAAGAAGATCCAGAGAAGAAGAATCCACTAAGAAGATCCGATGAGAAACACAGTGGGCTGTGTCTGTGGGTTAATTTACTCGCTGAGCCCTTCGTCCCAAGCGACGGGTTCGACGACAAATTTTGCTAGTAGTACATCTCCTCCACTAATTCCTGGTCATATTTCATATTACAAGCCCAATTGTTTCCCAGTATAGTTTATATTAGGCAAGCTATGGGTGATTATATTATAACCTAAATCAAGTAAAAAATGTTACTTCAATGTTGTTAAGGCGACAAGAAGGATCTACCACTTGAATATACACACAAGATACCTCTTATACTTGGGTACGAATTGTCTGGCCACCTATTGCAATAGAAATGATACTACTTTTTTCATTATTGAGCGTGTTACCAATTAAAATCTCAGAAACAGTTCATACGCTCGTAACATCACAAGCAATACCGCGGATGTTTGCTTGAGGAACAATGGTGGTTTCGTGGTGTATTATTGAGACAACAACAGTGTTATTGAGTGTTGGTAGGTACATATCAATGTACAATGCTTACCATTCCGGTATCTGCTGGAAAAAGTAATTACTATAGAGTTTGGTTTTAGTTTAATTTAAGCTAAGCGGATGGATATATGTGTCAATAATTCTGTTTCCCTTCACTGACTTGTGCTGACAAGTATAATATAACTGATATATTAGATATTAAAATTGAGCCATAAGTCAATCCATTTAAACTTGAAGTTCAGTTATTTGAATAAATAAATAAATATAAATATGTACCAACAATCACGCCACGTTAACTGGTCCTGTGCTAAGTTCGTAAAGAGCTTGTGTTATAGGTACAGATAACGGAAATAAATGTAAGATTTTAATTATACACGTACATATATTTAATATACATCCATAACCCTAGAAAAGACATTTTTATATTTATCATACAAATATTTTCCCTTGGCGGTATTC
This sequence comes from Bombyx mandarina, assembly GCF_003987935.1. The sequence goes on along the minus strand of NW_021011488.1, from coordinate 820,910 downwards.
GAACCCGCGACCCCCTTGTGTAGTGACCATGTCACTTACCACTACACCAGACGGCCGTCTGAACCGCATTTATCGCTCACATATCTTAGTTAATGGAATTAGTCACATATCTTTGTTAATGGAATAGCAATAAATAACTAAAAGCATCATCAAGCAGCGGTTGTCCACTGTAGGTGTTTGTTATCCACGGTAGCGTACGATAATCAAGAAATATGTATAATCCTAGATCCAATGCGCAGTAGTTTTTTGTTACACTGTATTTTGTATTATTAAAAATCAAAATCTTATTTTTACATTATACTAGCTGACCCGGCAAACGTTATTTTGCCATATATAAGATTTCTAGTGTAGAAAAAAAAACCTAACTTATTGTAAGTGTGTAAGAATGTGGTAAATGTGTGAAAGAGGCATGTAGCGCTGTGAACGATGAGGGAATATAAAATTAACAAAACCTCATTCAACCACATAATTAATCATTATAACAAAAAAAAAGTCCAAATAAATGTTAGGGGTGGACAACCCTTATTTACCACTTAGGGGTATGAAAAATAGATAGTAGCCGATTGTCAAACCTACTGAACATGCATATAAAATTTAATAAAAATCGGTCAAACCGTTTCAGAGGAATATGGTAACTAGCATTGTGACACGAGAATTTTATATATTAGATAGACGGGTGTACTAGCTCACGGCCTACCTGTGGTTAATTGCTTGCAGCTCATAGACATCACGTCAATACCACCACCTTGAGACGTGAGGCTTAAATGTCAATTATACAACAGCTGTTCAACTATTCCAACTAACTTGCAGTACTGATTCACGGATGAAGCTAGCAAAGGTGATAACTACCAGACGGACTTATAAGACGTCCTACCACCACTAAGCTTGGAACCTCTGAGTCTCTGAGTGTACAGAGAGGTTTTTGCGTTCCATGATAAATGAGTTCTCTATCTATATAAAAAAGGTGCGCGTGCACCTTGGCGCACGTGAAAGAAGTGAAACTTCTTTTGCGGTGTGTAATATTGTGACTTTCTTCATTTTTCATATTTAAATCAAATTTCTCTTGTAACTTTGGGAATGCTACGTATAAGAGAAACGATCTCTTCACCATTTATATATTTTTTACATTATATATAGCAAAATAAACAATATTTTTTTTCGAATCCTTCATTAAAAATAAAATATAAGGTAGTTGGTATGCTACTGCCATTTACAGGAGCAATGAGAAACGAATAACAAGCCATCTAGTGGCCGACGCCCGTAAACAGAATAAGATAAACAACGTAACTCGCTATCTCGCTCACTCCAAGGTCGAGTGGTTCTCGAGTTGTTCGAGTGTCTTTCACGGTATTTACATGACCTTGACGAGGCTTCCTAGGGTCGGGAAATTTCAAGGTCTGTGGGTAACCAGTGGCGAATTTACCCTAAGGCCCGGTAGGCCCGGGCCTAGGGCGGCCAGATTTAGGGGCGGCCCCAATCGTGTCAAAAAACTTATTTTAACGTATGGCGGGCGGACTGCACTGCATGGTGCAGTCTATACAGCATCCTTAAAATACTCTTCTATGTTTTTAACACACTTTTATTAGTTTTATTTGTATGTTTGCTTGTTTGTTGAGAAACGGGCGGCTGATGGCCTGAGGCCTAGGGCGGCCGAGACTGCAAATCCGCCACTGGGTAACCAATCGAAATAAAGCGGGCCGTATATTGAAAATTGTATTTTTTATTTAATTCGAGCATTTTCACGTTTATTCACCTTTTAAACCTTCTCTGGATTTCCACGAATAATTCAAGACCAAAATTAGCCAAATCGGTCCAGCCGTTCTCGAGTTTTAGCGAGACTAACGAAAAGCAATTCATTTTTATATATATAGATAGAAGATAGATAATTCGCGCTAATATAAACAAGCTGATAGAACCATATTTCAGAGCTTTTTATTATACTGCGTAGGTACTCTGTTTAATAAGCGACTTTTATAATTTATTCGCTTAAAAAACTACCGAAATTACGAATAATTAAAAAAATTTAAATAAAGAGATTAATTATTTTATCTATTTCAATAAATATTTTTCGGCTGATTTCGGTGTGGGTTTGCATTCTCTCGGCACCCGGACGAATAAAAGTAGTTAATGATGTCATGTCGTATGATTATAAATTATTATTCTGTAACAGCCAATAACAAATAATTTGGCATAGTTACAAGTCTATCAAGCTGGTATTAATTAACAGGACGTCGATACAGTGTGCCTATTCCCGCATAGGATAAAGCGCGGACGACAATTACAATGCCCCGCGCTCAACGTAAAACCTATCAATCACTCCCAGTTCGAAACGATTCCATATGAATGTTTGGCAAACATGTTTATCCAACATCTAGTTCAGTTGGCCAACTTAATTCCAACCTCATTTTCGAATGCAAATTCGGAATGTTATGAAACTTATTTAATCAACTTTACTTCTATTGTTGGTACGACGATGGTATCAACTCAAAAATAATCTATGATGCAAAAAGATTTTAAGTTTCCTACTATCTAGTGATATTGTGTTTCTGATTCGGTGGTAGATTCTACGAAGCACGGCTCTTGCTAGGGTTCGTGTTAGCAACATTGTCAGGTTTGAGCACCGTGAGCTCACCTACTAGCCCGGTGACGCTGATATGATCCCCTAGACCAACAGCTTAGGTAGGAAAAAAAAAAATAAAACACCCAAGACGCTGAGACGTATAAATTATAACACACTGCGCGACATTGATTAAAGTTATCCTCTCCGACCGGTAAATCATAATGACACTCCAAGAAATATACATGCAAAACACATTCGTCTCACACGCAAAAAAGTCGCATACAGTAAAAGTGGCCACTATTCCCCCGAGAAAAGAGGGGGGGATTCCTAAAAAATTCACGTACCTACGTACAAAGCGGGAACTTCGCACGCCCGAATTCCTTGGGGGGTGAATGTGGAATTTATCGGACACCTTCCGTTTCAATTTGCGAGTGTCGTGAAGATGGTGTCATTCCGAGACGGGCATCTCCAAACGCGTACTTCTTTAGTGACGGGAATTTGCCGGAGCTATTGTTGGTTGGTGAATCAATTTCCGGTTGTGGAACGTTCAGCCGCACACAATAGAACGTGGTGATGATCTGAGGTATTTAACAGAAATTTATTCATTATTTTTTGTATCAAACTTTCTGGTATATCACTACATAGTATAAAACAAAGTCGCTTTCTCTGTCCCTATGTATGCTTAAATCTTTAAAACTACGCAACGGATTTTGATGCGGTTTTTAATATATAGAGTGATTGAAGAGGAGGGTTTGTTTATATAATAACATCCATTATATAGTGGAGAAATCAATAATAAATTATAGTTTCCGAAGCGAAGCGAGGGCGGGTCACTAGTTAATTATAAACGACTTCGTAGCTCAAGTTGGGCGTAAAAATTATTTATTTCGATAGATACATATTATGTCCACTTTTGTTAATAGGTATGTAGTTAAGAGCTCTAACAATTATTATTGAAATAATGAAATTAATTAAAAAAAATTTTTACGGTCCAAATCTTCGCAACGAAATTAAAAATTAACTTAGTCAGAAAGTGATTATGAAAATGAAATGGATTAAAAATTCAGAAAGCTACCTGCTCTTTCTTAGTACGTGCAGCCGGTGTTAATCAATTTATATGACGTTAATACGCCAAAAACATAAAAAAATATGTCTATAGGCTTCGGCAACCACTTTCCACAGTTGGCCCATAAGTTGGTCCCTCCACACAAGATAAAAGAAACTTCATCGAATCAGTTCAGTCGTTTGATTCCCATCACTAAACACATTTAGACATGGGTCTCGGAACGGTTATGTAACGCTGTAAAAGTGGTGTAGGATTCGGCTTTACACGGTATTCTACCATCCAATTGTGTTGACCTGGTCACTATAGCTACCTAGTGTAAATAGTAAAGATACCCTCAAATTTAGTGTCGTGAATATACAATATCGATTTTAGGCAGAACAAAATCAGAGAGAGGGATAGCGAGAGAAAGTATGCTTTAGTATCATACACAAAATAAATAAAAAATGCGACAGGTTAAATATAAAAAAAGCACAATTAGCGGTCTTGTCGCTAAGAGCGATATCTTCCAGACAACCATAAGATGGACAAGGATCATTAGGAAACAAATTATTCGTGGTGTACCTATCGTTGGAAATATAAGTATAAATTATACACAAATACATACATACATATATACATATTTATAAATATATCATTATGGACAGTTGCCTAAGGCTACGACTAATTCTCGAATGTGACAATGTCCAAATTTGGCACGCAAGTACTATGTAATATTTTAATGTTTTTTTTTTTTTTTAACAATCACGCCACGTTAACTGGTCCCGTGATAAGTTCGTAAAGAACTTGTGTTACAGGTACCAGATAACGGAAATAAATGTAATATATTTATTATACACATACATATATTTATTATACATCCATAACCCTGGCAAAGACATTTATATTTATCATACAAATATCTTCCCTTGGCGGGATTCGAACCCGCGACCCCCTTGTGTAGTGACCATGTCACTTACCACTACACCAGACGGCCGTTACAATGATTACAATACCACATACGCTTACAAGAACTAGGTACTTCCACGATGAACGAATAATATCGTGTACGGAAAACGACAATAACTAAATTCATTTCAACAATTATTGGCTCTGTTCTGAGGACGCAGAGACCGCTACTGGCGTTCTGCCATTTAGTTCCCAGGGATTTCCGCTTTCAGAGTACCTACCACATTCAATAATAAATTTGATAATTCATGTTTCAGTTGAAATTCATGTTGGGATGTCTACGGGCTGCTTTATGGGGTGTCCTGTGAGCCCGCACGGGTAGGTATCACCCTGCCTATTTCTGGTGTCAAGCAGTTTTTCGGCTTCGAAAGGCGGGTCAGCCGTTGTTCTGTAAAACAGATAGGTACTTTACTGGTGGTAGGACCTCTTGTGAGTCCGGACGGGTAGGTACCACCGCCCTGCCTATTTCTACCGTGAAGCAGTAATGCGTTTCGGTTTGAAGGGTGAGGCAACCGTTGTAACTATACTGAGACCTTAGAACTTATATCTCAAGGTGTGTGGCGCATTTACGTTGTAGATGTCTATGGGCTTCAGTAACCACTTAACATCAGGTGGGCTGTGAGCTCGTCCACCCGTCTAAGCAATAAAAAAAAAATCCTTGTTGATGTCCATGAGCTCCAGCAATCACGTTAATGTTAATAATAGTATTTTCTTCGGTTTTTGCGAGTTGTATGTGTCGTAGCGTTTTTTTTATTGTACATGCGTTATAAATGACTTTTCGAAGGCTTCACAGCTTTTGTGGTCACCGGACGACTTAAGCTGCTTTCAGACTACGCTACAACTTAATAGTATATAGTACATAGCTCATAGCACAACAATATCGCGCACCATACATTGTTATGGACACGTTCACACTGTACTGTACTATATATTATTGGCTAAGNTGTCGTAGCGTTTTTTTTATTGTACATGCGTTATAAATGACTTTTCGAAGGCTTCACAGCTTTTGTGGTCACCGGACGACTTAAGCTGCTTTCAGACTACGCTACAACTTAATAGTATATAGTACATAGCTCATAGCACAACAATATCGCGCACCATACATTGTTATGGACACGTTCACACTGTACTGTACTATATATTATTGGCTAAGTATACGCTGCTATACTATATGGCACTATAGTCTGAAAGCAGCTTTAGGCCGATGCAACATTCGTCGATATTTGAATGTTGTTAACTATCGTCTATTTTCCTATCTATACTTAATATTATACAGCTGAAGAGTTTGTTTGTTTGAACGCGCTAATGTCAGGAACTACTGGTCCGATTTGAAAAATTCTTTCAGTGTTAGATAGCTCATTTATTGAGTAAGGCTATAATAACATTAAAATATTTGTATAATTTTACATTTCTGTACACACAGAACGAACTAATGATATGTTAAAGTATGCTAATTCGTTTGACGTGCGTTTTCATTTTCACGCTAAAAGGATCTCAGGTGTTAGGTAAGCCCCAACAATCTTCTCTATTAAAGTTGGGTATTTTTTTTTTATTGCCCTTGTAGGCAGACGAGCATACGGCCCAACTGATGGTGAGTGTTTACCGTCGCCCATGGACTTCAGCAATGCCAGGGGCAGAGCCAAGCCGCTGTCTACCTTACCTTGCTGCTGTGTTTTCTTAATTCAATGGCCTCCGCGCCACATACGTGGAATCCATTTTTTTTTTCCGTTTCCTTTAAATAAAAATGTTAATGATAGTATGAATGACAGACAAAATGACGGAAAATCGCCTTAGATGGTATGGCCATTTCAGGAGACGGGACGAAGACCATGTAGTGAAAATCGCATTAAGCTTGCCAAAACAAAAAATAGGTAGATCCCGCCCGCCATCGACCTTTTTTTTCTGCAAGGTGTTGGGAGCAGACCGCAGGCCCCAAGGAATTTTAGGGGCCGTCGGCCTGGCGTCCTTGGGGTGAGCTGCGCTGTCTGGTTGCAGTGTTAACCGCATTAACCCCCCTACTTCATCTGGGTTCTGACATCGGAGGGGATCGGACGCTTGGGCGAAGAGTGCAGGGGAGCCCGTCATCGACCTGGTGGTCAAACATCGAAAGAGACCTTAAGAAAACCCAATTGCCAACACCGACAATCCAGGACAGACCAACCTGGCGCTGTAGAGTGAGAACCCGACCCCAGATAACGGGAACAGGGACAGAAGAAGAAGAAGAAAAAATTATAGTATGAATCGATGTAAACCAGCTAACCTAGACATTTTACGCTATTAAAATAGACTGACGCGCTAGTTCACGGTTTCGTGGAAGCGAAATTCGTTTTCAATAATAATTGCGGGTCGACTATATATTATATTAATAAGAGTAATTTTAAGCTCAGTTGTCCAAATTAGTTTTGTTTTCTGTTCATATTCAGGTAATGAGTTATTATCATCAATTCTATTATTTTCAGAGGATCCTCCCAAATCCCGTGCAATACAACTCTGTTAATGGCTTATAGTGATTATAAAGTTAAATATTATTTTATGTGTTTTGAGAGTGCTGCAGAGTGTGTACTGCAACTATTTTGCGTAGGTTTAATGAACTCTCAGCCTAGCCGGTGTAAAGTGGTTAGTGTACCCTATAATCATCACTTTTTTTTTGTTGTTGATTAGATGGGTGAACGAGCTCATAGCACACCTGGTGTTAAGTGGCTACTGGAACCCAAGACAACTACAAGGTTAATACGGGCACCCACCATGCACCCTTCAAACCGCATTACTGTTTCACGATAGAAATAGGCAGGGCGGTGGTACCTAACCGTGCGGACTCACAAGAGGTCCTACCACCAGTAAGGCCGGGGCAGCCGTTGTAACTATACTGAGACCTTAGAACTTATATCTCAAGGTGGGTGGCGTATTTACGTTCTGGATGTCTATGGGCTCCAGTAACCACTTAACATCAAGTGGGCTTTGAGCTCGTCCACCCATCCAAGCAATAAATAAAAACTCAAAATGTTCAAATTCTAACATCTTTTACGAAAGTACCTACTAATTAATCTAATACCTAAGCGTTCCTTGTTCAACTTTCAATTAATCCTTCCATTCGATAACATTCCAATAGAAATAGCAAATTACAAGCAATTTAGGGTAAGAAGAAAAACAATATATCTCTGAACTTGTTTTAGCTAACAGTTAAACGTTCAAGGCAAACTTGAACAATAAATAAATGTGCCTAATGATAGTCTGATAAAATTAAAACGGCCATTGCAATTTTTTTTTATTGCTTATATGGGTGGAAGAGCTTACTGCCCACCTGGTGTTAAGTGGTTACTGGAGCCCATAGACATCTACAACGTAAATGCGCCACCCACTTTAAGATATAAGTTCTAAGGTCTCAGTACAGTTACAACGGTTGCCCTGCCCTTCAAACCGAAACGCATTAAATAAGCAGGGTGGTGGCACCTATTCGCGCGGACCCACAAGAGGTCCTACCACCAGTAAATTGTAAACAGTACCTACCACCAGTAGACAGTTTTTGAAAACAAACAACCGATTTTATTCATTTGGCGCATACTGGTATTCTAGTTTCTGATAATGCTCTTATCGATATTATAATTGTAAGGTTCGTTAAGTCATAAGTCATGCAAGAATATAAGTCCTGTTTACTGGTGGTAGGACGTCTTGTGAGTCCGCACGGGTGGGTACGACCACCTTGCCTATTTCTGCCGTGAAGCAGTAATGCGTTTCGGTTTGAAGCGCGGGGCAGCCGTTGTTTTTTATTTTTAATACGCTTTTATTAGCTTCAGACGTATGTATGTTTGTAACGGAATCTTTGAACATGATTTTGACCCCTTTCAAAACGTCAGATTAACTCGAAATTTGGTATAGTTATTAAGGCCCGGTGATAATTCAATATTAAAAAAAATTGAAAAAATATATTGGATACCACTAAAAAACGAAAAATAAATAATAGTTTAAAAAAACTAACAAAATACGCTTTTATAAAAAATCCAACTACAATTAGAAAATAATTTTAATAAAGGACAAACCCGAAATCCATACAAACTTGGGCCTGGCGTTACAGTGCTAGAATTTGGGCATAAGTTACAATACCTAAGAAGGTTTCATGAGCCCAATTTTCAGGTCTCCCAGCAATGGCCAAATTGGTAAAATCAGACAATGTTTACATTTTAGGTTATGTTTATTGTTCGAGATATTTTAATAAAAACGATATTTTTGAGGCTGTTTCCTACTAAAGATGAGTAATTTTTTACGAAACCTGTTGCAGCAACAGATTGCTTTAAAATAAAAATGGAACCTGTTACGAGAAATCGCGCGTTATGTTGTTTACGAAAACGAACGAAAGCCAAAAATTAAAAACAACGTAATGCGAAACGCGCTGCGCACGAAATGATTTTTTTAAGGGATTTTATGACCTGGTAACTAAGACCTTTAGGTCAGTCTTATTTTAATTTTAATGAAAACTTTTTTATATGAAAAACTATATTTAACTGATAACTTTTTTATATAAAATATAAATCATTACGTGCTCCCATAATATTATCTCATCACATTTCATTTCATTTTATTTCATGCCTTTTTTATTTTTATTTTTTATTGCTTAGATACCCATCGACGAGCTCACAGCCCACCTGATGTTAAGTGGTTACTGGAGCTCATAGACATGTACGACGTAAATGCGCCACCCACCTTGAGATATAAGTTCTAAGGTCTCAGTATAGTTACAACGGCTGCCCCGCCCTTCAAACTGAAACGCATTACTGCTTTACGGCAAAATCCAAAATATCTTCAGTTGGCAACATTAAAGATAACATAACACGATTTGATACATTTGTGTTTTTCTATGGCATAGTCACATTAATATAAAAATGCAAAACTACCCTTTCATGCTATATTTAATGTTGTCGGTTGTAGATATTTTGAATTGCCGCCATTGTAAGTAGTTGTGTCACGATTCGATGGCCATACTCTATTTACATTGATTAAAATACCTATAAAAACAGTCATTTATCCTTAAGCAAAAGAGTATTAATTATTTTTTACACTTGATTTCCACTAAATCGATCCTATTTTATGGATGTTCTAATTCTAATCCGCACGTTTGTGGAGCTAGTTACGTATATTGAAATAAGTGTTGCAGATGTTTACAAAGATTGTTTAAAACAAAAAATTGAATTCAACTTATTTTCTACACTTGGCCATTGTCAATGAAGCTAAGATTTTAATAGGTTAATCAAGCAAAATAGACGAAGTTTTTGGTACATATCCTATTCGTGTAACGCTTAGGCCCAAAATGGGGTTTCTCCTTTGAATTAAAAGTAGTGTAAAAAAAAAAGCGTGGGGGCTTTTCAAGATATTATCAAAATATTCCTTCTACTCATATCTGTTCATGAAATATTTATAACTACTGATACCATGCACTATTTTTAATTCAAATTTATTCAAATTTATTTTCTATTTTGTAGTTGGATTTTCTATAAAAGCGTATTTTTTTTAAACTATTATTTATTATTCATTTTTTAGTTGAATTTAATTTTTTTCAATATTTTTTTTAATATTAAATTGTCATCGGTCCTTAATAAGTACGCCAAATTTCGAGTTAATCCGACGTTTTGAACGTCAAAATCATGTTGAAAGATTCCGTTACATACTAACATACGTACGTCTCAAGCTAATAAAAGCGTAATAATAAAAAGTATACATTTCCAATCGGATTTTGAATACTGAAACTGAATAGCACGGTCGTAGGTTAAGCCTCTGTGCGCTCACTTCGTTGCGTTCGACGTCCGAAACTCAACTAATTGGGTTCTAGATGGTGATCCATTAATTTCAAATAACGTATTTAAACAAACACGAACCATAAACAAACTAGTTAATCACCTTAATGTTTCCATTTGAATACGTGATTAGCGTAGTTTAAGTGCGAAATTCGAAACTATGGCGGTCACATGTTTTCGTTTCGAATGTGGATACAGATTTTTAAATGGAGCCACTGTTAAAAATTCACCGAAACACATTAACCAAATGACTCGAATGTCTATATCTATACTAATATTATAAAGAGGAAAGATTTCTTTGTTTGTTTGTATTGAATAGGCTCCGAAACTACTGAACCGATTTGAAAAATTCTTTCACTGTTGGAAAGCTACGCTATCCCCGGGTGATATAGGCTATATTTATTATATTTTCAAAAAAATTAGGGATGCTTACTGAAACTTCAATAATGTAACCCAACGTGTAAAAAAATTACATATTTTTTTTTACATCGCGTGCGCTACTACCCATGCGAAGCCGGGGCGGGCCGCTGGTCGAAGATAAGATTGAACGTATGTATGTTGCAAAGCCCCGTTGACACATTAAATGCGTTATGCTATTTAAAAAACCAATTGAGCGACTGTTCCCTGATGCGGCAGTTAAAACCGCGTTCTTTCGCTCGGTGCGGGAGGCGATCAGTGTGCTTAGTGCGAGTGCTTTAACGTTCTCGATAGCGTAAAAGTTAACTCAAATTTGTATGGAATTGGAACGTTTGCCGCTAGGGACGCTGTTCGAACTGCATTAAAATTTGAGTTAACTTTTACGCTATTGAGAATGTAAAAAAACTCGCACTAAGCACACACGTCCACTTTTTTTTAATTGCCTTTGTAGGCAGACGTGCATACGGCCCACCTGATGGTTAGTGGTCACCATCGCTCATGGACGTCAGCAATGCTAGGGGCATAGCCAAGCCGCTGACATTTCTATGGGTATGGGTATATTAAAAAACGGACTTTTTTGAGGCCTATCAGATCTTATACGCGCTACAAACAAGTCTAGTCTTGCTTCTAAAATACCTAAAAATCCCTCAAAAATGGTCCGCAGTTCACGAGCTATGAGTTTCTACTGTAGCGCCTATTTCTGTTACTTTAGGCGCGATCCGGTACGAAATAAAAAACAGTAACGCTGCCGGCATTAGTAACGCGATAAGGTACATGCATGAACCAGTTCAGCAGCTTACTGCTACACTGCTCAGTTTTATTCTACAAGTATGACGTACGTACCCTACAAAGATAATTTATAATAAAACTTTGTAATCTTCGAATCAAATATAGTGTTATATGGTTACAGGAGCCCATAGATATCTACAACGTAAATGCCGTCACTTTCCTTGAGATATGAGTTGTAAAGTCTCAGTATAGTTACAACGGCTGCCTTACCCTTCAAACCGAAACGCATTACTGCTTCACGGCAGAAATAGACAGGGTGGTGGTACCTACCCATGCGGTCTCAAAAGACGTCCTACCGCCAGTAAATTAAAAAAAAATGTATTATAAACTAGTGACAATATATTTTTTATTGATATCCGACCCTCTTTTTTGGGAATTAGTTAATAATTAAATATCACTAACACCCCTATTTACTTAATAGTGATGGGTTTAAACAATTGTTTTAGATTCGTTCATTCGTTCAAAGAAATAAATTTCTGTCCACAGGTTTCATTCACCCCTAAACATTATCGTGTTGCTTACTCCATATTAAATGTATAATGTTCATTTTACGAGTATCTGAAAAACATTGCTATTACGTTCTTATGTTGGTCGTATTTCACTTGGATTGTTAACACTAATGATGTTTTATTGTGACGTTAATTATAGCTTAATTAGTGATTTCGGTTTGAATTTCAGATCAATTTCGTTTGCTGTGAATACTTTTAGTTCTTTATCGCCATTACATGAGCTAATTGTACGTAAATTTTATGAAAACTATTGCTGGTAAAATTATGCTATTTGAGCTAATTGGGGTGAAATTCTTCGAATGCTACAATTTGAATTATTTATGGTTCGGTATACTCTCAGTGAATCAATTATATACTTATAGGTCATAGTAGAAAACCAAATGTCCGAATTTCCTAGAGTATCCGTAGTGGCTCTCACTACAGGCGGTATTCTAATGATATTGGGGCTTCAAATGTCTAAAGTGGGCATACACAATGTGCCTTACCCGGCACTCTCCAATAAGAACGGCGAAGTTCGTCCTATTCCTAACCTGCTATACGAAGTGTCTCAGCCGAAAACGTAGAAATAGTTTTTAAAATCTTCATTAAAATGAAACTCATTTCCAAACAGTTCTTGTCCACCTGATGGTTGTCTCTAAGGAATCGCTCTTAGCGATAAGACCGCCACTATATTTTTGCATATAATGTTTCGCATTATTTATTCATTATGTGTACAAAAAAAAATCTCTCTCTCTCTCTATCTCTCTCCCTCTCTTTCACTCTCATAAAATTTCGTTTGCCTTGAAGACGAATCAAGGATATCTTTAAAGTCGGTCGTTGCTCTTGCCTTGCCCTGATCTTGTTATGGCAGATGTAAGCAAAGTCTCTCAGGCTGAGCACTGTAAGTTCGCCTACCAAACAAGGCGAAGTCAGAATAGCGCTTAGGCTATCATAAGCTCGAGGCTACCGGCATATAAGTTGCCAAAAGAAAAAGCTGTTGCATATCGATGCGAAGCTCGTAAATCTGATGAAATATATAAAATTTTTGATTTAAAAAAAAATTAACATTCAGTCTGTGATTCTGTAATGCTTAGGTATAGGTACGCTGTGTCAGTTTCGTATGTCGAAAATCGGATCATGGTACAGTCCGGAAACATTCGTTTGGCCATTCGATGCGTCAACACTTGAACTCGATCCAAAATCTTTCATGCTTTGCGAACAACACCCATTTTCATTACGTTCTTCTTCTTCTTTATTTTTTTGGCTCTGGCACGGTTTGTGCATTGGCCAGCGTCAAGTAATACATTGCGTTCTTACACACTACAAGTATTTCAAACCATTTAACTGATACTATTATGACCACACTTTACACGATTTTTCTTTTAATGTTTTTGCGTTTATTTCAATATGTAATTTAATATTATAAAACGCTAATATTTAATGGGTCACACCACAATATCTAGTTTCAATGACTCCAAGAAGCTTAGGCTTACCCGATAGGTACTTTAAGTAATTATCATGGCACTTACAACATGGGCACTCATTAAAACAAAAAAAAATCATGGTATCAGCCCGCGAAATAATACTATTTCTAATTAAAATTACTTTTACTGATCGCGCAGCCCATGATCACGAAAACTGTAAACCATTCGAAAAGTCTGAAGTCATATGTAATTTAATCACGAGAAAAAATGCGAAGTTAAATTGTAAAAGTAGTTTTCAATAATTAAGTCTAAGACTCGTGAAAATCAAAGAAAATGTTAAATTATATTTTTATAGTATTTATAATGTTTATACGGAATAGTTTAATGCAATTGGATGAATCTTGAAGTTTTTTATGTATATCCAGGCACTATGACCTTTATATTACACTTCAAATAATATTCTGCAATATAACAATTTCAGTATCAACAGTCTTCAAAACTCATTGATTATTAATATTTATCAGCTATTTATCTGTAAGCTATAAATCAAAACTATATAAGCCGTATGAGAGGAGTGTTCAAAATGAATAAGTACTTGCCTCATAAATAACAAAAGGTAAGACGTTATTTTCAAAACACATCCTTATCAGCGTCACCGGACAACCCTTTAGTAAATGACCTCCTGCAGGACGAATAGCGGCCAATACGTTAGCGGGATGATCGTGAGTGGACCTCTGCGATAGGGCGATAAATTATGAGGCCAATCTCCGCACGGACTGGGAATGAACCGTTCAAATATTCGTTTCGTTCACTGACTCGATTCACTGAACTACATCACTATGCTCTATTAAAAGAACGACAGCGTTCATCTGTTGTAACAAAGTCGAATTATACTTCAATCATATCTACAGGTAATATTTAAAATTAAATTAATAGTTGATAAATAATGAATTTCAAATTTAATATTCTAACCCAGTTACACATAAGGAAGGATAATTGAAAATTAAAATACATACAATTCACATTTTAATTCGTAAGAATCGTTCATTCATTTGGTTTTATTCACTTTCACCGCATTCCACTCTCGAGTGTTTTACTAAGGAAAATGACGTCATTAGCTTCCAAGATGAGAAATGATTCCCTATTTGTCATATCCTCTTCGAAATAAGCTGAGAGGCGTCGCCGTAAAGATAGTGCTGGAAGCTATATGTATTACCAAGGTTAATGTGAGTGTATAAAATGTTTCAGGCAGTTTTGAAGTTTTATGGCAGTACTAGAACACTCTTGTGAAGATCAAATGACAAAGAAAGGTCAAATCTGTGTGTTTTTCTAATATACGAATAGAACAGTCGCACTAAGTAGAGAAAATCAGTTAAAATTAATCATAGTCTTTTTTTTTTTATTTTTACCANGCTATATGTATTACCAAGGTTAATGTGAGTGTATAAAATGTTTCAGGCAGTTTTGAAGTTTTATGGCAGTACTAGAACACTCTTGTGAAGATCAAATGACAAAGAAAGGTCAAATCTGTGTGTTTTTCTAATATACGAATAGAACAGTCGCACTAAGTAGAGAAAATCAGTTAAAATTAATCATAGTCTTTTTTTTTTTTTTTTTTACCATCTCATAAATGTAAGCTAAACATTTATGAAAAAAACTAACCTTAAGATAAATTTTCTTTTGTTCATTTTATCTTGTAATGTAAGTATTTAATTTAAATCTAATGTCATAAAATGACACTTCATTTAAAAACAAAAAAAAAACGCTTAAATAGTAAATAGAACTAACTATTAATTTAATTTCTTTTATCCTATTGAAACCTTCAGGATATTAGACAGAAATTTATTAAAAGTTAAAAATTTATGTATATAGTTATCGGTCCTCAATGCGTGTGCAAATTTTCAAGTTCACAGGATGTTGGAAATCAGTGAGAAATAAAACGTTTAAAAATTCCGTTACATATAACAAACAAATAAATCATACATACATACAAAGCTAATAAAAGCATGTTAAAAATGCGTACAACATGGCATAATTAATGTACTAATTTAATTTAATATATCAATTCAAATAATAACAATGATATATCAAATTAATTCAAATAATCCCAGTTAAATTAATCCAATATTAGGATTACTCGTTTTTCCAAAATTTTAACCATCAAGGCTCGAAAACAGAATTTTTAAAGTTTTTTGAAAATCTTTCTATTTCCGTTTCTTCCTTGTTAAGTGTGGTCAAGTTGCTTAATTTTCATTCTGTTTTCAATTAATGAGTTTAGTATTTTATACGTTTACTATTGCTAAAAAGTTGTATTTGTAAGACATTTTATTAGTACAAATTTATCTTCAACACTGCCTACTGCCTAGCAATTAACTTAGAAACCACCCACGTGACTTTACAAGAGAACTTGCTAAATTAATGTTTCTTTTTCGCTATTTTACTTTTCTATATTATTTAACCGTACATCAGGGCGAATAGTAAATTATATTGAACGAATGATTTCCTCCGTCCGTTTGACGAACGAGTAATAATATGTTCCATTCGGTCTTTTTATGTGAATGTGAGTCGATTGATGCAATGAAATGGTTCGTTTCTTCAAATGGCCCGTAGTGTGATTGTCACCGAGAATTCGTTTAATCTAATACATTTTTTTCTTGAAAGGTTTTTTGTTGAAAGTTCATATTAGAGATTTATATTCTTTATATTCTTTGGTGGTAGGACGTCTTGTGAGTCAGCGCTGGTAGGTACCACCACACTGCCTATTTCTGCCGTGAAGCAGTAATGCGTTTCGGTTTGAAGGGTGGGCCAGCCGCTGTGACTATACTTGAGACCTTAGAACTTATATCTCAAGGTGGGTGGGCATTTACGTCGCAGATGTCTATGGGTTCCAGTAACCACTTAACACCAGGTGCGCTGTGAGCTCCTCCACCCATCTAAGCAATAAAAAATAAATAAAAAATATCTCCCTTTCATCCAAATGCATTAAATTATTTTACCTCTAAATCAATTTTCCCAAAAAGTTGGACATTACTTTCGAGTTAAATCCGCAAGTATCAAAATACATAAACTGCAAAATACTTAAATCCTTTGAAGTACTTAACCGATACGATGAACGAGGGATAAAAGAAAATACCTTTTTTTTCTTTCGTACCAAAGCTGATAGTCTCGAGAGGCTATGTCAGCGACAGTCAGTGTAGTCCTAATAAGTAGGTGAGCTCACGGTGCTGACAAACCTGACGACGTGGCTAACACTAACCCTAGCAATAGCAGTGTTTCGCAGAACGCAACCCACTGAGAAGATCCGGCGAGAAACTCAGTAGACTGTGTCTGAGGCTTCATTTACGCCGAGCCCTTCGTTGCAAGCGACGGGTTCGACGAAAACAATGACCGGTGCTGCTTGAGAAACCTAAAAGCACCGTTAGTAGATCAGGAGGATCAGAAATGACGGAAATTACCTAGGTACGGGTTTCATTATATACCTATGACAAACCGCTCATAGCTACTTCAGCCGATCGTCGTCCTCGTCGAACCCGTCGCTTGCGACGAAAGGCTCGACGAGTAAATTAACCCACAGACACAGCCCACTGAGTTTCTCGCCGGATCTTCTCAGTGGGTCGCGATTCCGATCCGATGGTAGATTCTGCGAAGCACGGCTCTTGTTACGGTTCGTGTTAGCAACGTCGTCAGGTTTGAGCCCCGTGAGCTCACCTACTAGTTAAGGTTACGCTGATATCGGTATTACGCTATCGATATTACGCTGATTTTAAGTACGGTGCATTCGTATCGAGCGATGCACTGGTGTTCGAATCTCGCTGGCGGGTACCAATTTTTCTAATGAAATACGTTCTCAACAATTGTTCACGATTGACTTCCACGGTGAAGGAATAACATCGTGCAATAAAAACCCACAAAATTATAATTTGCGTAATTACTGGTGGTAGGACCTCTTGTGAGTCTGCACGGGTAGGTACCACCGACCCGCCTATTTTCTGCCGTGAAGCAGTAATGCGTTTCGGTTTGAAGGGTGGGGCAGCCGTTGTGACTATACTGAGACCTTAGAACTATATCTCAAGGTGTATGGCGCATTTACGTTATAGATGTTATGGGCTCCAGTAACCACTTAACACCAGGTGGGCTGTGAGCTCGTCCACACATCACAGCAATAAAAAAATAAAAAAAATTACCTCCCAAGGCTCTCAGCTTAGGTAGTAAAAGAAAAAGATACTTCGGTCTATGGTAGTTTTTAATTGTGATCAACCACAATAAGTTTCTTTAAATTGCTCCTGTTAGTTTTGTTCGACTAAGTTGTAGTTAGTACTTGTAGCGTGTAGTACGTTGTAGATGTATATGGGCCACTTAACACCAGACGGTCCGTGAGCTTCTCAACCCATGTAAGCAATAAAATAAAAGAAAAATACTATTTAAGTAGTTTTTCTAAATGATCACACTATTTACCGCCCAAGCGGTAATAAGTGCTTATGGAACATATTGATAGGTGTCACCAAATTTGACATATGAAGTGCATTGACGTTTCAATGTAATTCTGATGGCCGATACTGTCCCTTCGTATCGGAGCACACGACTACTTCTACTATGAATATTTAACAAAAAACTTGTATTAAAAATAAAAAAAACTAATATTTAAAAAAAAAGACATGCCCGCTGAGTTTCTTGTCAATTCTTCTCAGGACGGAGGCTACTTCTTGTGAATTGGCGGTAGTTCTTTTGACGTTCAACAAGTATGTACTTTCATTTATGTTGAATAAATTTTTGGAGTTTACTCCTTAAGAATCGATTTACATATATAGGCCCGGGGTATGAAAATTATGGGGACCAAAATCGTACTAGAGAGTATAGCATGTCACACGAAATGCGTTATGCGCCTGATTGGCTCCTGATTGGCCAATCAGGAGCCAACGCGCGGCCGCGTTATCGCAGGTGACGCCGGGCTGCTGCGCCGGCAGTCCGCCACAAAGCCTCGTACTGATCGCGCGTTTCTCTCATTATTGTATTTTCATATATTTGTTAGTCGTTTGTTTTGTGTCTCGTTAATTTGTTAATAATCTGTAGTGTATCGTGTTGTCGTAATATAGAACTATTTCTCGTATTGTTTCGTTTAATTTACCGACATCGTTTTGCTTGTGGCCGGACGCCGTTCGGGTTCGATTCCTGAACGTATCAACTGTTAGTGGGTTGATACCCGAATATAACCCGCTACAAATCATTTATTAATAAAGCTTATTAAATATAAACAATTCCTTCTATCAGTGAATGGACAACTTATATATTAATTGTAAAAGTGAATTATATAGACTTACTTAATTACCGCATCCACGTGTTCCGCAACTCCCGGATCATTCTCACTAGAATACGTAACTTCCATATTTTACTGTATTCAACTGACACAAATTTATATTTATATCCAGTAAACTCCAGTCGTGCGTCGGAGCGGACACACACACTTTTTTTTTTTTTTTTGATTTGATTTGATTTGACTTCACAGCAGATAAACAATACCAAATACCATACCAAATACCAAATATACCAAAATAAAATACCAAATAAAACACAATACAACAGTTATGTTTTTTATTAATTTTTCCAGTCCTCCTTCACTTAGTAAACGAAAATAAGACAAAGTATCAATAGAAATTGACTTTTATTTAAATTTGTATTTAACCCTTTTAATGTTTAGCTTATTTTCACAAGTTTAGCAGAAATTTCTAAGGGATTTCAAAAAAAGTACCTTATAAAAACTAAAAAACACAAAAATCAGTTCTAATTTCACAGCAAAATAATTTTAAATTATTGGTAAATTTTATAAACTTTTAAAAACTTTAAACATGTCCGTACAGGTCGAAACTGCGCAGATAGTCGGTATTCCGACGCTATCCGCATTCACAGAGAGTCGATCTATCGACGGTTCGCGCTCAAAGGGTTAAACACAATTACAGATAAATGCAAAAATAATTTCAGCGTCATTCCATCACAACCGTCTCGTAAATTCAGTTTTAATCTGATGCTGCCTAGTTAAAACTTTGGTTTTTTTATGTATTAAATCCAAATAAATGCAATATTGTAAAGTATTTTATGAACTTTTAATCATTTTAGATGAACAAATTAATTTTATATGAAAAATACAATGGTATACGTAATAGCTTTAATATACACTTAAGTTTTTGGTTTACTTAAATGTGCGTGTTAGCGGCCACCAGAGACAATAGGCACAACGTGGATATTTTCAATCAAATGTCATTTTATAGCATTGACGGGTTAACTCGCTCACGGTTCACATGACGTTAAGTGGTCGCCAGTGCCATGACGTAACATGAATGTCGTCACCTAACTCGAGATATAAGGTCCTGAGTCTCCATTGTGTGACAAGACGAGTTTCCACGCTACAACCTTAACTTCTGGCTTCGCGGCGTAAACAAGCAGGGCGGTGGTACCTACTCGCGTTAGCTTGTTTGCTTTGATTTTTATTACATGATCATGCCTTCACAGTCGATTTTGCTCTTGAATTGTGCTAAGTATTCCAATAGAAAAAATGGTATTTATCTAGTGGCGTAGCGCAAGAAGGGACATCATGCCTAGGGCGCAACTCACAAAGGGGCGCCAAATGGTCCGCAAAACCAAAATTACTGTATTTTTTTATTATAATTGATTTCTGCAAAATATATTTTATATTTAGTGCTAGTGTAATATAATAAATGTTAATTCGTAAATAAAAAGGAGCACTAATAGTCTGATTAGGGCGCGAGTTAAGCTCGCTACGCCACTGTACCTGTCTGCGGAATTTGAACACCGGTTTAAGGTCATCACTCGATGCGAGTACACCGGGCGTCTTATCTATTAGGCCACGGCGACTTACAAAACGTTCATACATTTTCCACTTAATACATGAAATATTATATCAACTACCAAAAAGAAAATGTTTTTTTTTAATTAATCAAATATTAATCAGACCGTTTTGTTATCGATAATGTAATTCCTGACGGAGCCATTAGGTCGGATTTCAATGAAAATGCGGTTTTTGAAATTGACATACTGGAGTGATATCTCTTTATGAATTTTATTTATAAACAGCTATAGTAGAGATCCCATAGAACTAACGAGGTAAACTCAAAAAGGCTATTTAACACTAAACATGCCATAACGGGTCGAATTTGCCCATTTTGAATTTTTGCATTGAAAATACACGTATTACTATAATCTTATTGCTTTTGCACATTTGACTTCATGACTTTTTCTTATCAATTAATCTATAGTTATTATACATTATTTAAGCTATTGCAAAGCTTTTATCGCAGGTTTTGAGCGCGGCGACCGAATCAAGAAATTTCGTAACGAAAATAAAACCTAACACCCTCCACTCCACCTACCATGTAGCTCGCGTTCAACACATTCACAAGTTGCGCTTGTGTAGGTTTGTGAAGTGTTGCGCGGCGTGACGTCACACTGCATGCGTATCATGAAAATTCTGCCCATCTCTCTCTCGCACGGCGTATCTTATGAGTGTGAAGGGATCAGTTAATGTTTTGCTTTTGTTAATGTTTGTAAATAAAGCGTGGTCTTATTTTATTATTGTTTTAATATTAAATTATTATTGTTTAATTATAATTGCATAACTTGATAAAAAATGCTATGCAATAGCTTTACCGCGGCAGTCCCAAGTGCTTTTGCTTTTTTTAGTTTTAGTTTTTGTGTAATACTTGTCGTGTACCGTTAAATACCCGTTATGGTAGAAATAGTTACCAGTAAGTGTTGGTATGATTAGTGTTAAAAAACCCGACTGATACATAATATGGCTCGAAACAATCATAATATTATAGTACATATTCATCTTAAGACTAAACCTAAATAGTTTTACAACAATTTTGTACAATGGAAGTATGTTTTACAATTGACATTATAACTTTTTTGTCTCCTCGAGCCAACAGTTTCACAATCAACACTGAAGGTGCGAGCTCGCAGCCCTTCCGATGTTAAGCGATCACCGCGACTTACAATAATAACATGAAAATATATTTATTCCGTCACTTATCTCTTCCCCTTGAACTTTTCTTACGCACTATTCTTAACTACTTCCGTAACATAAGAAACAAACATAATTAACTATAAAAAATATATTTCAAAATTAGTTCAAAACGGCTCAGAATGTTTATAATTAACAAATTTATTAGTTAACAACACTCGCACATAAAATATTATACAGTTTCTTTGTCGTGTGTGTGTGTTGTATTTAGCCGCCATGAAATACTAGGAACGATAAACTTTCAAATTCTTTATCGGTTTAAAGCCATTTTAGCGTTATTATTAATTATAAATTGCACCTTTATATAATTGAAGTAGTGGCTTAACTTTTAAGAAAATGAGTTTTATTGTACTTTGAACGACTTATAAAGATGCATTCCATCAGTATATAAAATTAAGTTTAAAAAAAAGAAATAATTACATTTAAGTTTTAATGTAGAAAAGGTACAAAAAACACTATCCGTCTGTTTTAAATATTTAAGGCAAAAATCGAAATTTGAAAAATTACAATTCATCAATTACATTTTTGGAGTTTACAACAAAAAAGAAAACAATAATTTTGAATTAAGCCACTTCAATTCTAAAGGTACAATATTGCTTAGACCTGTCTCACTGTATGAGACAGCTCACACACATAGACTTGAGGTCCAAGTCTCGTTAGTACGCGTGAGGTCCGCGGCGCAACCCACCACAGCACACCACAAGTATTCCTATGAATCAAATCGATCTTCTAACGTAATTTTCAATTATAAACATTAATTATTAAATGATCACATAAAACTAATAATATAATATTTCAGTTTAATCACGTAAAACATATGTATATTCAATATTTATTTACATTCGCCTAGTGCTTAAGGTAGAGATTAGTTTTGTTTTTAATTCTTAAAACTATACAGGCACGAACATTGTTGCGATAGCACCATTATTAAAATACAATAGTTCTCTCTTCAGTACGGTCCTCGTTCAAATCTTTTGTTTAGTCACAATTTCTAATTACTGTTTTATTAATGATAAAAATTTGCATAAAAAATGAGAAACAAATATTTTAGAGAAATAAAAATACATTCAATTAAGGTTTTTTCTTTTATTACCTTTGTAGGCAGCATACGGCCCACCTGATGGTGAGTGGTTACCGTCGCCCATGGACTTCAGCAATGCCAGGAGCAGAGCTAAGCCGTTGCCTACAAAATACGTTACGTTACGTTAAGACGTTACAATACGTTGTTCTCTTTCGTGTTTACAATTAAAATGCTGATTTGTAGACTATGCAGTAACTCAATAACAATTAATACAAAAATTGGAGCACCGTTAAAATTGATATGCGATTTTCAACTCTACGTTAAAGCGGCAACGGTTCGATTTCAATCGAATCAACTCGATTACGTCTCACGCAACTCAGACGATGTTTTAATTGCATCTACGAAATATGTGGGTAGGAGAAAAATAATTTTCTTTCACATTTCAAGTTGTAATAGTTCTCGAATAGTTCACGTCTGTCATCAAACATACATTTAAATATGATTTTGCATATAAACTAATGTTTCATATTTTAGTTATTTATAATTTTGACTCGTATTAAGCATTCGTAAACTTAAACAAAATTACTTTTAGGGTTAAATTTCACGTTTAAGTCGACAGGGACCACGGAAACATTAAAACATTCAAAACTTCGGGAATCATAAATGCGATATTAGTGGTCAATTAGTTTAAATTTCCCCAGTTAAATTATCAACGTTGTTCTAAAACAAACAGTAGCTAACTTGTCTGGGGTAACTTTTCAATTATCTCCGATATGAGGCCCTACAATTTGGGCCTTAGGTCCTTCACTAATGGTTCAGATTACAATTTATTTATATAACATTTACAAATCCAAATGATGATGATTTTGGTAAAAACGTAAATCTATATCTATACTAATATTATAAAGAGGAAAGATTTGTTTGTTTGTTTGTTTCGAATAGGCTCCGAAACTACTGGACCGATTTGAAAAATTCTGTTTCCATTAGAAGCCGACATTGTCCCTTTTTTTAATTTACTTTTTTTATTTTTTGGTTTCATGTGTGTTTTAATGTTTCCGAAGCGAAGCGAGGGCGGGTCGCTAGTAATATATAAATCTACAGTGGTTTTTACGGATGTTCCGTTATAACTACTGAACCGTGCATCCGATTGACTTGAAACTTGGTATCCATGTAGAAAATACATGTACTTAATGGATAGGCTAATATTTATATGAGTGTTGGACTCCCTACACCAGTTGCGGGGAGGTTAATGATGAGATTGTTTGTGGGGGGTGAGAAATAATAATGTTAATTTTAAATGCCCAGCGAAGCGGACGGGTACAGCTAGTATACGTAATAAAATAAAGTATATCCTTGGTGACTTAACCGATAAATTTGTTCTTCAGTACAGAGCCGGTGCGGGCGAAGGCGGCGGCGCCCTAGCTGCCGGCTCGGGCTCCGAGTCGTTGGCGTCGGTGGAGGCGGGCGTGGGGGGCGGAGGCCTGTTGATGGCGCGGTAGTGTCGGTAGGCCCTCCGGCGCGGAGCTCCCCCGCTGGCCGTGGCGGGGCTGGGGGGAGGGTTGGCTGTGGGGCGCGGGTACCTGGACGATATACTGTCCGATGACCTGGGGAAGTTAGTCTTCATGTTATTCAAATATCAAAGGGTACAATCGCTATAAACTTTACAAAAAACTATGTGAACCCATTTATTTTTATTGCCAGTTGCCGAACCCCCTGCTCTTTATATATGGGACCACCAAGATGTTAGAAAAAACCGGCTTAATGGAATATTGCCCAACGGTCCGATCTCCGCCCGAGACACGACCCAAGCTGGTGACTCCGTTAGACACGATGTGTTAGTTGTGCGAGTAGATAAGAGTTTGCAGTTCATGTGGTATCTCGTGGTTATCGAATATAATAACTGTTTCATTTTATATACCGGAATATATATTTGTCATTTAAGTGACAGCTGTGGGCAGAACGGTAGGGATGTAAATTTAAAATATATATCGATGTTTTCTATCTATGTATCTTGTCCTATGTAATGCATTAATCGGTTGCTTCGATGTTTATACGATATATTCAGAAATACATGCATCGATGTTTCTAAAACATAGATTTTTTCGCAATAACATATTTAGGCCTAAAGAAAACTAGGTAAGTATAAGGAAAAATATGTAAAATCAATAAATGATAGGCGTGTTACATTGGCAGCACTGATTATAAAGTTTCGTGAAACGAAACGTCGTGAAGTCACTGCAGTCGTCAGTCAGTGTTGGTCATACTCATAGTACACTCATCTCATCATTTACGTATTTGATGAATCGAATGAAAAACATCGATATCTACTCGATGCTGAAGTATTAGCAATACATCGCGTTTTTAAAATACATCGATGTATATCGTCCATCCCTACAGAACGGTAGTGCCGTGCGGGCTTGAAATATGTTCTGTAAATCTAGCTCAGATGTAGAAGGAAGGAAACATTCGGAGATCATTAAGCAGTGTGTAGTAGTGTGCAGTAGTGACGTGCGTGTACTGACTGCGTGGAGCTGGCGGGCAGCGGCTGCGGCTGCGGCTTGGGGCGGCACAGCGGCAGCGCGTGGTGCGCGGGGTGCGCGGGGGCGCGCGCGCGCCGCCAGCGCCGCAGCAGCACCAGCCCCGCGCCCGCCGCGCCCAGCGCGCCCACCGCGCCCGCAGACACGCCGTACGCGCTCCACTGCCGCCCGCCGCCGCTCGACTGCAATACAAGTTATACTTAAATTCAAACATTCACAGACGTTTCTGAATTAGCTTGTTGTTTTCCAAATAAATTCACATCAAACATAAATATTATTAAACATTAATAAATTAGTACATATATTATAATAAGAATGATTTAAATGAAAGAAACAGGTCTGCACTACCGAGCACCGAACTTCATCAAACTTCAACGGGTTTATTAACATCACTATACTTATTATACGTATATAGTTAAAAGCGTTATATACAGTCTCTGGTTTAAGTGGGGGGCGGGTGTATTCCGTTCACCTGGTCGGTGTGTCCGTAGGCGCAGGCCGCGGGCGCCTCGTCCGAGCCGTCGGCGCACTGCGGCCGCCCGTCGCACACGAACCTCGCCGCGATGCACAGACCTTCGTCGCATCTGTAGTCGTTATAATTGGAGATTTAACAGTGGTAGGGCAAACTGACCGGCTATTTCTGTCGCGATAATCCGTTTCATTTTTAACGACGGAACAGCCAATAATTTATAGCATCGAGTATTAGACCTGATATCTATACTAATATTATAAAGAAGAAAGATTTGTTTGTTTGTTTATATTGAATAGGCTTCGAAGTTACTGAACCGATTTGAAACATTTTTTCACTGTTTGGAAGCTACATTATTCCCGAGTAATATTATATATAATTTTTTTGAAAAAAAATTATAGTATCCTTACTAAAACTCCAATAATGTAACCAGAGGTGTAAAAAAATTACCTAAAATATTCTTTACATCACGTGCCCTGCGAAAACTATTCATGATAGAATAAAATAATGTATTACGACTTTGTAGAACACATTAATATTTACAAATAGTGTCGTGACAGCTATGTCTAACTATTATAGTTATACCGCAATAAGTGTTATTTTATTTAAAAAAATAAAACAACATCAAATATCGTTGAAATTTTTGTTAAAGACCCGAGCGGAGCCGGACCGGGCCGCTTGTCTCAAATAATGTGACGGCACTCACCTCAGTAATGTCTATAGGATTCGGTAACCTCTTAACCCATTTAACAATAAATAAACAAATAATGTGAAGAGTTATGCGTTGTAATCGGGTACAGTGCATTAGTTCGGTTCACCTGAAGGCGTCGGGCGGCGGCGGGTTGGCGCAGAGCGCGCCGGCCGCGCACGCCGACAGTGCGGGCGCGCACGTGCCGTCGGCGCAGCGCACGTCGCCGCCGCACGCGCCGCACTCCGCCTCGTCGCGCCCGTCCTCGCAGTCTTGTTGCCCGTCACATCTGTTTATGAGCAGTGAGTTTACTTAGAGAATTTAAATTTAGAACAGAGCAGGTGGCCGCTAGGACCAAACACTCGAATGACGATCGCGTACAAGGATACACAACGTAAGTAACCCGCTGAAGATCGCGAGGGACTTTTGGATGTGGGCAACGAAAATCCAGCCATTTTGACATAAAATATATTGAGGGAGCCCTGTTCAGCAGTGGGATACAATAACGGTGGTAAGTGACATGGTCGCTACACAAGGGGGTCGCGGGTTCGAATCCCGCCAAGGGAAGATATTTGTATGATAAATATAAATGTCTTTCCCAGGGTTATGGATGTATCTTAAATATATTATTATGTATGTGTATAATAAAAATCTTACATTTATTTCCGTTATCTGGTACCTGTAAGACAAGTTTTTTACGAACTTATCATGGGACCAATTAACGTGGCGTGATTGTTAGTACCAACGTACCAACATTTCGATCCTGAAAGAGCTCAACATCAAGGAGAGACTATCGTCAACAGTCCACATACGAATCCTCAAGTTCTTCGTGCACATCACTCGTAATGAGGACTCTATTGAGCGGTCGGTGGTGCAAGGGAAAGTCGAGGGCAAAAGATCCCGCGGACGATCTCCAACACGATGGACAGACCTCATAAAATCTGTGACTGACTCCAACATAAATGATTGCTCTCACTCTGCGAAACATCGTGCCACATGGCGTCGGATCGCGAGAGCATCGGTATCGCACGATCCGACTGATGCATGACTACGACCACTCTGTCAAGAGTGTACGAATAGGAAGAAGATTGTTAGCAAATATGTATTCATATTAAAAAAAAATTAAAAGAAAAAAAAAACAATGTGTAATAGTGTGATACAAACTTCCATTCGACGGGCAGACACTGCGGGCGGGAGGCGTGCGCGTCGCACAGCAGGTGCGAGGGCGGGCACACGGGCGGCGCCGCGGGACAGCGCACGCCGCAGCCGCACGCGCCGCCCGCGCCGCACGACGCCGCGCCGCCGCACCGCCCGCCGCCCCAGCACGGGTGCGAGCGCTCCACCTACGACACGCACATTATTATTCCTATACACTTTTTATATATATATTGAATGTAAAAGTAATATTATAATAAGCCACAAAACTATAAGATAATTATTTCCTATAATATACATTTAACACTCAACATGCCATAACGGGTCAAATGACCCATTTTGAACTTTTGTATTGAAAATGCACATATCATCTTATTGATTTTGTACATTTGACTTCAAGACATTTTCTTACCAATCAATCTATTGTTATTATCCTTTTTGTTTTGTTTTGTTTGTTACTGTGCTGTACTACTACTACCCGCTATGGTAGAAATAGGTACCGGTAAATGTTGGTATGATTAGTGTTAATATTTTCATAACTCTTTTCTTCTAGTTATTTATTCTATTTTCCAAGTAGAAACAAATATTAATTGAATTGAATGATAAAATGGATAATTAGTTTAAATTTTTTATTAATTATTTTTTTATTAGCCATACAGCCATTCACAACTCATATTTACTTCCTTAGGGGTAAAATTTTGCTTCTTCCGTAGTAGATGCGCACAACCTAAACATCATTAACTGCCTAAATTGCAAACTAGCAAACCTGGCGCTCAAGACATGAACCGATCAGTCTTATCGAGTACAAATATTTTTATTTAGGTTTTTATTATCTGAACGGAGTTCGGTTTTTTTTATTGCTTAGATGGGTGGACGAGCTCACAGCCCATCTGGTGTTAAGTAGTTACTGGCGCCCATAGACATCTAAATGCAGACAACCTTTGAGATATGAGTTGCAAGGTCTCAGTATTGTTACAACAGCTGCCCCACACTTCAAGCCGAAACGCATTACTGTTTCACGGCAGGAACAGGCAGGGTGGTGGCCCTATCGGTGCGGACAAGAGGTCCTACCACCAGTATAAGTTAGTAATATTTGCGGCAAAACTTTATTTAGTTTTAAGTTAAGTTGCAGACGGTAGTGGGTACCTTGTGCACGGCGACGAGGGCGAGCAGACGCACGAGGTGCGGGAGCGGGGTGGCGGGCGCGTCGCGGCGGTGCAGCGGCACCCGCGCCGCCCGCTCCCCCCCGCACACGTACACCCCGCCGCCCTGCGCCGCCAGCGCACCCGCCCAGCCCCCCTGCCACACCACGCGTCTGTGGGCGCAATATGCGATATTATTAATCAAATATTTATCATAAGAAGCCTAGCGTATTCTTGTTACTGGTTCTTGATCATCATAGAGTCCATCATGGTTGGCAACACCTTATTATTATCGGTTACTATTACCATTTTGTCAAATGGTAAATTTCATAGATAAATTTGTGTTTCTCAAGACTACTTCTCTTTTTTTCTCTATCTAAGCTAATAGCCTTGAGAGGCTATGTCAACGTAGCCGGGCGAGTAGGTAAGCTCACGGTGTTCAAACCAGGAGTATTGCTAACACTTGTCCTAGCAAGAGCAGTGCTTCGCAGAATCTAGCGCCGGATCGGAAACGCGACCCACTGAGAAGATCCGGCGAGAAACTCAGTGGGCTGTGTCTGCGGGTTAATTTACTCGTCGAGCCCTTCGTCGCAAGCGACAAGTTCGGCGAGGACGATGACCGGTGCTTGAAGTACCTAAAGGCATCGTTAATAGATTGAGAGGATTTGAAATGACGTGTTTAGAGCGACGTGGATGGTTTACCATTCGGTTCACGGGATCAGGTGTTTTAATTTGTACTTCGGTGGAAGCTTTATTTATCCCGAGCCCCCGTGCGTAACAAACAGCATTATTACACCAGTAAGAGTAACACTATCTATCACCAAATAGTAGAACGAATATCGAAGGATCTAGTAACATCTAGAACGCTCGAGAAGTACAACGTCATCTATTATCAAATATCGGAAACACATATCGAGATAACTCGACTTGTCAGAAATGTTCTCGATAATTTTAAGGATGTCGTATCGACTATAAAACCGTTGCAGGGATGTCACGAATTACGAAGTGTAAAGTGTTCTGTGAGTGTTAAATAGAGTTTTAATTTGTACTTCAGTGGAAGTTTTATTTATGCCGAACCCTGCGCACAACAAACAGTATTATGGGGCACCTGTTGGAGGAGTCGAGGTCGACGGCGTGCAGCTGCCTGCTGACGGCCCAGTAGACGGTGCCGGCGCTCTGGTCCAGCGCCAGCGCGGTCGCGTTGTCGGCGCGCGCCAGCTCCACGCGCCCGGTGCCGTCCACGTTCGCGCGCATTATGGCGCCCCGACCCACGTCGTTCCAGATCAGATAGCTGAACAACAACACGTCATACTTATATATCGTGTAATAAAAATCAGACACGCAAAAATATAATTTTGCTAAATATAAATTGCTGTGAAGCAATAATGCGTTTCGGTTTGAAGGGTGGGGCAGCCAACTGTAATGAAACCTTAGAACTCATATCTCAATCATATCATTACATGCAATTTCTAAAATTAGCCCTTAAACTCGGAGTTTTAATGTCTAATATAGTTTATAGGCACATAGCACATTCACAAATGAAAAAACTCAAAAAGCTTAAAAATGATACTTAGCCCCTTCATCCACTCATGTCTTCATATGTATGTAGACTCGGAGATGTAACGGTTTGATATTTTTTTAATAATTGTACAATAAAATGAAATGCCGTGAAACAATAGGTAATGGTCATTTCGGTTTGTAGGACGAGGCAGCCGTAGTAATAAAATAGACTTAGTAGCACTCATGTTTCAAGGTGGGTGACGACGGCATTTACGTTGTTGATGTAATATGAGCTTCGACGACCACTTTAAGCCAGGTGGGCCATGAGCACGCCCACTCCTTTCATATATGAAAGGAATAACTAATAGCTTAGTTATAACTTGTTGTAAAAAAAATTTTACACATATATGTACACTAAGCAATTACATAATATTATTCAATTTTCAACGAATGAGAATTTAATGAAGTAATCTTTCATTGATATAAGTTAAGGGGAATTCTGCTGTCTAACTTTATACGTAACAACTGTTTTCAAGTATACGCAGTACTATATTTGGTGAGTTCAATTTAATATCAAGAACGTATTATTACGTAGCTTCATCTAACAAGTACTCTAGTCTCTGAGCTGAACGGTCACCAACATTCTGAGGCTCATCGTGAACAGTAAATGCCTCACCCGAGCGCTCTGAACTGAACGGTAACCAATATTCCGTGACTTATCGTGAACCGTTAGAATGGCACGAAATTATAATGAGTTGGCAAGTAGCAACACTGATCTTGATATATTTGACAATAATTTTTATAAATATTGTAAATTAGTTAAAGATATTCTCAAATTATTTATATAAATTATATTAATATTGTCCAGTTAATGATACATAAGATTTAATTTCATCAGATAGTAACTTTCAAGTGTGTGTGTGTGTGTGTGAGAGAGAGAGAGCGTGTGTGTATACATATATACATGGTATTTAGGCATCTGTTCAGTTGTTAAATTTTTTCTGTATGCACTTGTTCTGAATTGCAATCTAGATTGTTATGTTCAACATTTAAACTTATAATTTCTATGGTCATAATTTGTTTTGTGCATCAATAAAAAAAAAAAACAAAAAAAAACCTTAATAACCTCACCGTTTAGTCTGATGGAAGGCCAGGTGCCTGGGCAGCATTCGGTCGCCCCTGACGATGACGCCGGTCGACGAGTTGTTGTCGATGGAGGTCGCGTTGATCGAGTCCCGGTCGGCGCACGTCCAGTACATCGTGCGGCCCAGCACGTCCAGCACCATGTGGTAGGGGCGCGAGAGGCCGGTGACCACGGCGACCGAGTCCGCGACGGCCGACGTGCTCGAGTACGATATGGGCACGCGTCGGATCGAATGCGAATCGTCGTCCATCCAGTACAGTTGCCTGAAAACGTCAGTTTGTATTAGATTGCGCGCTCGCGACGGGCAATGGTTATCAAAACACTATGTAAGTGTTTTTAGTTAGAGCATTACAGTTAAGTGGTTACCGGAGCCTATAGACATCTACAATGTAAATGCCCCGTCCTTCTATTTCTATTTCTGCCGTGAAGCAGTAATGCGTTTCGATTTGAAGGGCGGGGCAGCCCTTGTACTGTTAAAAGTGAGATCTTACAATTCATGTCTCAAGGTGGGTGGGGGGCAGTGGGGGCATTTACATTGTACATATCTATGGGCTCCAGTAACCACTTAAGATCAGGTTGGCCATGAGCTCGTGCACGGATCCAAGCAATTTTTTTTTTTATATGATCTGAATTCCTTCTCTGTATTCTCTATAAGTGTGGGAAATTTCGTGCTACTCCGTCCGCGCAATTATCGTAAAAATGAGTACAATGTTTTTGCTTCACGTATTAATATATAAATTAGTTCAATGATAGACTATAAAAAGTCTTCAAAATCCGTGTCGGATGACGACTCACTTCTCGACCGGGTCATACTCGATGGCGCGGACGTTCTTGAGGCCGGTGAGCGGTATGTAGGCGTCGTTGCACTCTCCGTTCGCGACCATTATCCGGCCGACGGCGTTCTTTTGAGCGAAAAGCAGAAACTCTTCGGGTTCTAGAAATAATGTTACTTGTTTTATAATCATAATAATAACTGGACTTTTTGGCGGGAGCGCGAGGAGTGAAGTTGTATGATTTGTTTTATTTTGTCTATATTTTAGTGCTTCTTCAGGTTTAAGTGTGTAATAACGGTGGTTTATTAACTGTTTAGTATTTGTGAAAGTGATGTGGGAAAATGAAACAAAGCCGCTTCTCGGGATACTCCAAAAGTCCACTGAAAAAATCTCAGTATATGACCACCATTTTACTGAGATTATATTTCACCCCATATCATCTCATCTCGTTTGATTTAATTTCACTCCATATTATTATTTTTTCATAAAAATAAGAATATAAATTAAAATAAAACTTGACTTAAAGGTCTAAGTTACCAGGCCATAAAATCCCTTAAAATAATAATAATAATAACTACGAAAAAATCACGCACGGTCATCCCAAGTTAAAGTTTCCTGTGTTATAGGTACCGGATACTTATAAACATACTTATATATGGTTAAATATATACATATTATATAGATAACAGACATCCAGACGAAGAGCAAACAAACCCGCTCATCACACAATGTTTGCCGGATGTCAAATGAAAAAATTAAAAGTGGCTTGAATATTATTAGCTCCTGCAAATTTTCCTTACAAACGTGTATTTTAAATTGACTTGTAACACTAATGTTTAGTGTTCTATTTTTAGAAGCGAAAAGACCCCTCGGCTGGTCACCAAGCGTTGGTCGGATCAAGTAACTACGGTCCTCGGAGTCTCTGTCATAACCGCCCTGACCACTGGCTGAAAGAGCCACAAAGGCCTTTCAAGGACACGACCTTCGGCAATGAAGTATTATCTGTCAGATCTATCAATGTCAATCTACTCTGACGTTAACGCTGACGATAGGCAAAGGATTCTTCAGAGTCAGGCCACGTGTCGATGGAGTGGAGGAATTACCGGAACACGTGATGTTGTCCTTGTTGAGACGGTAGTGCGCCGGGCACGCGCACCGGTAGTCGGTGCGGACGTCCCCAGGGGTGGGCAGGCACAGGTGCGAGCAACCCCCGTTGTCGACCCCGCATTGGTTGCTGCCCATGGACTTGGCGCGATGGTACAGCTTCAAATCCGATATGTAGTCCAAGTCCTTGCGTATTGATTTTCGATTTGAGCCATCCGTTTTTCTCGCTTGCTGTATTTGGCCTGTGTGAAATTTGATTTGGATATTAAACAACTATGCGTCGTAGTATATGGTATGTCGGCGCAACGTTACTATTGAGTTATCTAAAAATCGTTAAAGTTGTTCTGTTTCTTTAATGTTATATGCGTAAACAACTGTTTAAAACAGTATTTAAAATAATTCATGACTAAGCTACCTCCATTTTGTACTATAAATGCAAGTGACTATTGTCGCACAAAACATTCCGATTCGAGCAGCCGACTGAGGCGGAGCTCTCTGTTTATATCGTTGTACACTTGAAATTGAATTCATTGGAAAAGTGAGTCTTAATTACCGTCATTATGAAAGACAATGATGATGATGAAGAGAATGGCGTCAACAAAGTAATCATTTTAAAGATATCATGGAACCAGCGTCTCCGTCATGTATACGAGTATTACAGTAAATATGTTTTTGTGCTTTTATGCCAAAATTGATTATGTTTCAACAAAATTTTGTAAATTGCATTCTATAAAGATATTATGCATTTTTTAAATGCATCATGAACCAAACGAACTTAAAGCACATCACATGCGGAGTGGTTACTAGAGCCCGTGAATGCCATAGGCATGAATAGAAAGTTCTGATTTCACTGTAAAACTGCTATTCCCTACTCTACTCTTGTTAGCATTCGTGTTAGCAACGTCAGGTTTGAGCCCCGTGAGCTCGCCTACTCGCCCGGTTACGCTGACATAGCCTCTCAAGGCTATCAGATTAGGTAGGAAAAAAAACTACACACTGACCAATAGATGGCGCTGAACTTAATTATCACCTCACCGGTATTCCAATCGCCCCAATACACCGAATCGTTGAACAGGGCCAGAGCGTAGGGCATGGGTATGTTGTCGGCTAAGGTCTGGCGGCCCGTGCCGTTGAGGAACGCGAACTCGACCACGGGAGGGTCGAGGGCCGCCCAGTAGATGGCGCGCCTCTCGTAGTCTATGGCGAGGGCGTGGACGCGCCCGACCTGCTCCATGAACACCGACACCGAGGAGCCGTCCATTGCGGCGCGTTTGATGCTCTTCGAACCCAACTCTGACCAGTACATGTAGCTGAAACAATTTTATATAGCTAGTGGTCCCCCAGTAGTTGTGGGAGTGGGTACAACCATCCCGCCTATTTCTGCCGTGAAGCAGTAATGCGCTTCGGTTTGAAGAGTGGGGCAGCCGGTGTAACTATACTTGAGACCTTAGAACTTATACCTGAAGGTGGGTGGCACATTTACGTTGTAGATGTCTATGGGCTCCAGTAACCACTCAACACCAGGTGGGCTGTGAGCTCGTCCAACCATCCAAACAATGGTTGAACAAAAGGTTGAAATTCGACAATAATTAATTGGAATTATAATACTATGGTTATAATGTCAAAGATTATAATAATTCTTTAATAACAGATTTCGCCATCACTATACTATAGACAAATAATATTAATAATATTAATTAAAAAAAAATAAGACAAACAATATTAATCTATTCTCAATTTGACCAGACTTTAAACAATAACAAAAGTTTGACAATAAACAAAGAGTATGTTTTTTTTTTGACAATGTTTTTTTTGGTGATTTTAAAAATATTAACATTCTGCACTCCTTCTCTATATTCTCTAAAGTGTGGGAAATTTCATAATCTTCCGTCAGCGCAATTTTCATAAAAAGGGGTACAAATTTTGCTTAACGTTATTTTAGCACTCATTTACGCGAGGAGCGAAGTTGAGCGAATTGTTCCACTATTTTGATTTAGCTTCAAGTTTAAATGTGGATAGCAGTGGTTTATTAACTGTTTAACACTTGCGGAAGTGGACGAGTTGAAAAAATGTAACAAAGCTCCAGCAGCTTAGCTTACATAGCTTCAAAAACATCGAAAAACTATAGTGTAAAGTTTTAAGTAAATAACAAACATTTTACTGAGACTGTATTTCATTAAATTTTTTCCCAGTTGATTAGTCTCATATTCATTTTTCATATATAGCAGAATATAAAAAAATATTAGACTCGGCTTAAAAGTCTCATTACCAGGCCATAAAATATTTAAAAAAAGCTCAAAGCCATCCTATAAATAAATCGTTACGATTAATGTTCTTAATGTTATACGATTTATAACGATCACGAATTTTTGTGTTCTGTTTAGTGTTTCAAATGGATGACCGTGTTTGGTATACTATTGAGATTACGGCATCGGCGGCGCATCCACTTCGTAGTGTCTATGGTCTCCTATAATAATTATAGTATGATAATGCTCGTGGTAAAAATCACAAACTGAAAAAAAAAGGTCCAAGATATCGTTTCATTGCTTCCGTTGGAAAGACAATTACAACTTTAGTGATTTCCCACCATTTAGTAATTACAGTATTTTTTTGCATCATTTCAGTTTTTCGGTTTGAAGGTCACTCACTCACTTATCACTAAACATATATTGATACGATAAATTTGGCTGAATGGGCTATGACCCTTTTGCCTATCCAAGTAGACGAACAAAACAAAGTTTTCGCCAGAATACATGAAAATCTTACCCTTTCTTAGGATCGAGCACTAAGCTCTTTGGTTTCTTCAAGCCCTGCCATATAATGGCCCTTCGACTAGAGCCGTCGAGCCTGGATACCTCGATGCGCTGCGTTGTCGTGTCGGTCCAGTAAATGTTCTGTCCCGACCAATCTATCGCTAAGCCTGAGAAATGAATTTTGAGTAGTAATATATCTAAACTTCCTTTTGACTTTTCTCATGGTGGTTTTCTTGGGAAAAATAGTAACGGTAGCTTCCCATTCCTTTCCGTCCCAGAACTTTTTAGAGGGGATTTAGCCCCCTAGGCCACAAACACCAGCGTCCCGGGCGCCATTAAGCAGGCCGAATGCAGGCAGCATTGGAGGAAGCTGGTGCAAAAACTGGACCAAAGTGGTCACGACCCTCAGCAATGAGGAAACGACAGAGAAGAAGAAGAAGAATATATCAGTTTATTAACACACCAGCCGTCTTTTTATTAATTGCAGAAATGGGTGGACGAGCTCACAGCCCACCTGGTGTTAAGTGGTTACCGGAGCCCATAGACATCTACAACGTGAATGCGTTGAAATATTAGTTCTAAGGTTTCAGTATAGTTACAACGGCTGCCTCACCCTTCAAACCGAAACGCATTACTGCTTCACCGCACCAATAGGCAGGGCGGTGGTACCTACACGTGCGGACTCACAAGAGGTCCTACCATCAGCAATTACGCAAATTAAAATTTTGCGGGTTTGATTTTTATTACACGATGTTACTCCTTCACCGTGGACGTCAATCGTGAACATTTCTTAAGTACGTATTTCATTAGAAAAATCGGTACCCGCCAGCGGGATTCGAACATAGTTGCATCGCTAAATCTATCCTTCTATCCTTATCTATCCTTTAGGCCACAACGACTTTCTGAGGAGTCGTCACTTGTCAAAAGCCATTACTTTAATCAGATACTGAAGAATTGTATAGAGATGATCCGTCATTCCTTCATACGCCCTACCACCTATCACTGATAATTCTTAATCAGTTTACAAACAGCATTCAGTGATGTTTCACCGACATGGAAATTGACCTTTTACTTTTGGTGATTACATATTAGTGATTGAATGAATAAAACACATACCTTCAACGAGTCCCAGCCACTCCACGATCTTCTCCACGGCGGAACCGTTAACGGAGCACCGGTTTATTGTTTTGGTCTTACTGTCCGACCAGTACAGCTTTGAGCCTGACACGTACAGAGCTAAAGCGCTGTAACAAAACCAGTTCTATGGTTAGTTCACACCTCGTGGCTCCGGTCCGGTGTAACCATTTAACACCAGGGGGGCTGTGAGCTCGTCTACCCATCTAAGCAATAAAAAAAAATCCAATGCGGCTGCAACCACAGGGACCGTTTGGTCATCTATATATTAATACGTGAAGCAAAAACTTTGTATCCCTTTTTACGAAAATTGTGCGGACGGAGGAGTATGAAATTTTCCACACTTATAGAGAATATAGAGAAGAAGTGCACAATGCTAATATATTTTTTTAAAATAATGCATAAAAGATACATTAAATCAATATAGAAAACATTACACACACTACATACCATGTATTTGACGCACACACGCATGCATATTATTTATTGTCAAACTTTTGTTCTTGACGTCAGTTGTCAAATTGAGATTAAATATTGTTTGTCTTTGTTATGATTTTTTATAGTGTAGTCTTGGCGAAATTAGTGATTATAGAAGTATAAAATACAATCATAATAGTGTACAAGCTTACAATTCCAATTAATTATAGTCGAATTTCGACTACTGCGGGACCTCTTGTTACTATAAATAGGAGTACTAGTTAATTTCGTTTTATTCCTCAGGTTAGAGCCCCGTTAGCTCACCTACTCGTTCTGCGAATCTAGTATAACCTCTCTAGGTTACTAGAATAGGTAGGATTTTTTTTTTGTGTTTTGTACCGACCTGACTTCCTTCAAATCTTTAATAGGTATCACAGCGTCATTGTACTCGTTCTTGATGCTCAGGCGACCGATGATGTTCTTCCGGCTGTAAACTAAGAACGCTTCTGGCTCGACGCACGTTTTTTTGTCGGCAGTTAGTTCTAGACCTGGAAATATTTCGTTTCTGATTATAGTTACAAAATGTCGTCGATTCGTTGACGAAGTTCAGTTAGTATTTCTTAAACTTTCACACTTATACCGCGTTTAACGACTTTATATGCTTTTATAGACCTCCCGACTTTCTTCCCGAGTCGACAGTAATATTTATTTATATTGATGGACAGTATTGATAATATTTTATTTATATATATTTTTATATGTATATATTTATATGTACGAGTATTTTTATCTATACATATTATGTATGTTATATATACACATATGTTTAAGTAATATCACTACAACACTACACCTACCAAGGTTCATCTCTGCACCTCCCTAAGGTCAGAGAATACCTATGGCAATAAGTCCGCCTTTATACCGTCTAGTATATAAAGTCATAAATAAATAAAATAAAAGACAGTTCCGACAATTATTACAAAATACACGTGTCTACCAATGGCGTTGTGGATGTCTGTCAGTTTTATTTTTAAGTGTCATACCTAAAGGACATCCGCATATGTAGTCATCGGGTCTGTTGAAGCAAAGGTGTGAGCATCCTCCGTTGTCATCGGCGCAAGGATTCCAGCCAAGTGGCGCCCCCAAACGGAACGCCTTGACACCCATCATGTTGGCCATTTGTTCTACCACCGGCTGTCTGTCTAAACCTAGAAAAAAAACCGAATTAAGATTTTGAAAAAAATATGATAAGGATAAATTATTTTGTATTGCCTATAGTATTGACTTCACAAGTCAAAATAAGTGTGTGAAAATTAGAAACAACCATTTATAATACATGTATACCATATGCATAAACTTTGCAAAACTTTTTAACTTTACAAATTTTATTTAGGCTTTGTCTTTCTCTTCCTTTGTCTCTCTTTAAAAATATAATTAAGTGTGTGTTTGTGTAAAACCTAAGGAAACGACTAAAGCTATGGACATAGTCTGTGAACGCTTTATGTATTCATGTGGAAATACACATGTCACCTAAATCAAATAAGGAAGATATTAGGCCTTTTTTGGCAATTAAAAACCATTTTAGTTTTTATTCTCTTAAATATTTTATTTTTAATGAATATTCACACCCGATAATAAAATTAGTTTAAAATAATTTCACAATTACCTGTATTTTTATTGATCCTGTCGAGCGTGCGTTTCTGCATGTCGGTCCAGTACAAGTAGTCGTCAAGTAAAGTGAGTCCAAATATATGTATGATGTCGTTGCTGTGTAACTCCTTCCTCTCCGTCCCGTCCATGTTGCATACCTGAAGATCATTTTGATGAAGTACAGTGTTGCCCAAAGTTTTCCGAACTGGTTAAATTTTTTTTTCTTTAATTAACTTGCACTTTTCGGATGCTTCCAATAACTCTGTTCGGAACGTTGTCGCTATGGCAGCTTTCAAGGGAGAATTTTGAGAACCAGTTTCTCTGATCCAGCACATAAAACCGAACAAGACAGACCAAGATATTCATAATGTGCCCAAAATTAATAATAAAATAAAATATTAGATAGTAAGCTGCCATCTACAGGAGAAATTAGAAACTAATTACAAGCCATCTAGTGGCCGACGCCCGTAAATAGAATGTGTATAAAAGAAAGGACCTAGCTCGCTTTCTCTCTCTCTCTCCGAGGTCGAGTAGTTCGCGAGACGCTCTGTCTATTTTCTCACTCTCGCGCGTTCTAAATTGTATTTTTTCTCTAGTCGCAACGAATCTGTCACCAGTTAAATTTTACTCCCAAGTCGCCTAAAGAATGTCAGCATAACTATGTGTTTTAAACTTCGGACTATTGAAACCACGATATATTTATTCTAATTAAAGGTAAAGAACAATTTTAAATATTTCTGAGCATACCTATTTTTAAATACGAATGCATTAATGTTAGAGATGAGACGCTCGGGAAAGCGACACTAATTCTTTTGAACAGAGCAACTATACAAATTTATTTTCCTAACTAATAAAGTAGGAAATCTATACTAATATTATAAAGAGGAAAGATTTGTTTGTTTGTTTGTATTGAATAGGCTCCGAAACTACTGAACCGATTTGAAAAATTCTTTCACTGTTTGGATGCCACACTATCCCCGAGTGACATAGGCTATATTATTTTTTAGCAAAAATTAGGGATATTTACTAAAACTCCAATAATGTAACTCAAGGTGTAAAAAAATTACCTGAATTTTTTGTTAAATATCCAAGCGAAGCCGGAGCGGGCCGCTAGTAAATAAATAATTATGTGGTGTCTGCGGATCATCAATTTGTGCTTATTGAAATATAAAATATTTTTCACACAAACCTCAATCTTGTGCGTCCTTGCATCGCCCCAATAGAGTTTATTATTAACTGTGTCTAGGGCGATGCTATTAGGCCAGGTCAACTTCTCGGAGATGAGCAAGACTCTGCCGCTGCCGTCTAAATTGGCTCGTTCTATCTTCGGTTTCTTTTCGTTCCAATCTGACCAGAACATCCAGCCGGCCGTCAGGTGCAACGCGATCGCACGCGGATCGTACAGTTCCGTGTGGATTATGACCTTGAAAGTATTATTAATTAATTAATAATATTATAAAGCGGAAATATTTGTTTGTTTGTTTGTATTGAATATGCTCCGAAACTACTGAACCGATTTGAAAAATTCTTTTACTGCTTGGAAGCTACACTATTCCCGAGTGACATATGTTATAATCTTTTTTGAAAAATATTAGGGATCCTTACTAAAACTTCAATAATGTAACCAAAGGTGTAAAAAAATTACCTAAAATATTCTTTAGATCGTGTGCCCTGCGAAAACTACTTATAATAGAGTAAAATAATGTACAACGACTTTGTAGAACACATTATTATTTACAAAAAGTGTCGCGACAGCATAATAATATGTCTAACTATTGTAGTAATCCGGAAAAAGTGGTCTTTTATTTTAAAAAATAAAACAATGTCAAAAATCATTGAAATTTTTGTTAAAGATCCGA
Organism: Bombyx mandarina; assembly: GCF_003987935.1. The sequence continues at coordinate 780,054 of NW_021011488.1, read as the reverse complement.
GCGAAGCCGGAGTGAGCCGCTAGTTGTAAATCATAATGAATGAATAAATGAAAATTCTTTATTGCACAAAATATTGTACAAAGGCGAACTTAACCCCATACAGGCATTCTCTTTCAGTTTACCCTCGTTGATGAAGTGAAAGATTCAAGAACTGCGTAGCTGTGATGAAGTTAATACATGGCGATAATTTAAAGAATTACAGTAGACATTAGTAAAATGAACACTAGATGATAAATTACATTGCCAAAACAAATACATAGATACATACATACAAAAACATACAAAGATACATAGAGATATGTACATAAACCACAAAACACTACAAAACAATCAAGCTATCTGTGTTTTGAAAAAGAGATCATGTACTTTCGCTTTCAAAATATCAACTGAACGTGCTTCACGAAAAGACGATTAATAGTAAATTATTATAATAGAATGTGTCTTGACGCGTGCACGTATAACGTATTCAATAAGTAAATAACACATATAAATCGGTAACCATTTAAAATTATTTTGTTATTAATTTAGCATTGATTTTTGTATTTTTTTAAGTTAAGTTTTTTATAAGGCACTTATTTTTTAATACTCCTTGGGCAATTTCTGCAAACATAATATGAAAATAAGCTCACCACTAAAAGGGTTGAAAACAGACGTTGACTTAATTTAATTTCGTTTTCTTAACTCCGGTATGATAGTCAATAGCTTTTATTTTTATTGCCTAGGTGGGTGGACGAGCTCATAGCCCACCTGGTATTAAGTGGTTATTGAGAGCCCATAGACATCTACAATTTAAATGCGCCGCTCACCTTGAGATATCAGTTCTAAGGTCTCAGTATAGTTACAACGGCTGCCCCACCCTTCAAACCGAAACGCATTACTGCTTCACGGCAGAAATAGACAGGGTGGTGGTACNTTTTATTTTTATTGCCTAGGTGGGTGGACGAGCTCATAGCCCACCTGGTATTAAGTGGTTATTGAGAGCCCATAGACATCTACAATTTAAATGCGCCGCTCACCTTGAGATATCAGTTCTAAGGTCTCAGTATAGTTACAACGGCTGCCCCACCCTTCAAACCGAAACGCATTACTGCTTCACGGCAGAAATAGACAGGGTGGTGGTACCTACCGGTAAATAGCTGTCTTACTGCCCCTCTTGCCCTCTTACGGCCCTCTTACGTCCCCAGTTTAATATCTCACCTTTTCGTAGCTGCCGTCGAGTCTGGCCACATTGATCGTGTCCATGACCGGGTCGGTCCAGTAAATCTTCCTGGACAAAGGATCGATGGCTATGCTGTCCGGCACCCCGCTGCTGCGCACCACGACGGACTGGTCGCTCCCGTCGAGGCGAGCTTTCGATATCGTTTTCGCCTGAAATTAAGACAGTTGGATTTGTTTATTAGTTACGGTTATCTGTACTGTGGCCGATAGGAAAATGTGCACAGAAAATGTGATTGTCCTACAGATCAGGTGCCACCACCCCGCCTATTTTTGCCGTGAAGCAGTAATGCGTTTCGATTTGAAGGGCGGGGCAGTAGTTGTAACTATACTGAAAACTTAAAACTCATATCTCAAGGTGGGTGGCGGCATTTACGTTGTAGATCTTGGATTGCCAATAACTGTACTAAAAATTGCTTTTTTTTATATATCGCATCTTTAGAATTGAAGTGGTTTAACTAAAACTTTTAACAAAATTAGTTTTGTGCTTCGAACGAGTTGTAAACATGTATTGTATTAGTTTATAAAATTCTCTTCTCTTTTAGTCCAGCAAGAGGACAAACTTATTTTTTCCCTACCTTTCAAATTACAGTATTAAAATAAATAAAAACTAAGAAATTACAATTCCTCAATTGCGTTTTTAGCGTTTACCATAAAACAAGAACTTTGGATTAAATCACTTCAATTCTAAAGTTGCGACTTATTAAAAAAAAAAGGATTTTTTTGTACAGTTGTTGGCAATCCAAGGCAGTATGTCTTGGTACAATCCACGTGCGATAGGTGGCCCGCGAATAGTTTCGGTTTTCTTCACAATTCTAAAGGTTCTAATATATAGATATTATCTAAAAAAAATCCGATATCTAAAACAAATTCTGCATATTTATGCGAATGTAACATAGTGCATACCAAACCATCAGCCCAGTAAATATATTCCGTTTTAGGATCGAAGTCAACAGTCAAGGTCCGTTTCAAATCCTTCAAGGGCAACGTATATGGAGTGAAATCTGGCGAGTCCAGCGATATCTTGGATATCGTGGAGCGCTGGGCGACCACCAGCAGCATCTGGGGGCTGTCGTAACAGGTAGTGCTGCTATTTTCCCTCAGCTTCACGCCCGTTGGGCACGCGCAATTGTAACCTGAAATAATACTACTTTATTAAAATGTACTATTGTGACTATTACCATTAGAGTGGAGATAAAAGCGACATATGCAACTTTAGTTCTTTAAAGTCTAATCTTCTATGAAATGTTAGGAACTAACAAACAACAAGCATAAGTCAAAATCTTTATGAGAAATCTTTTTTCCGGAAAATTAAAGCATGTTTGTTCAAAACACGTGAAGCAGTGAGTCCTTCAGTAGCTCATAATGTTTATCATAAGACTCGTATGATAAGCATCATAAAATCACCGAGGATTTTTTTATTTTTTTTATTGCCTATGTATGTGGACGTGCTCACAGCCCACCTGTTGTTAAGTGGTTACTGGAACCCATAGACATCTATAACGTAAATGCGCCACACACCTTGAGATATAAGTTCTAAGGTCTCAGTATAGTTACTTGTGAATTTCATCTGCCAGACCTGACATAATTCTCGTTTCTTAGAAAATCGAACTTATACTACTACATAGTTAGGCTTACTGTCACTTAGGAAACAAACACACCTAAATACCACGCATTAAAAAAAAAACCATGAACTTACGAACGAGCTAACCAAAAAACTAACCATGCATCTAGTGTGGTTAGTTTATATGGTGTCAAAGCGGGATCGAGAGGTATACTAGCGAAATCTCTCTATAACCTACTAAAAGACTTAGGCTTGTCGAGAAGATCCATAAACTCCTTACATGAGCATACGTCCAAAGCTAAGAGGTTCACATCAAAATTGTCTGGACAGGGTGAGCAATACAGAGAACAAAGGTGAGCATAATGAGCATTGATTGTTGTTTAGTTAGGCCCCTTAGTTTATTAAGTCATCTTACCTGGGGGATCGGGTGATAAAAGGCACAAGTGTGAACAACCAGCATTATTCGTTTTACACGGATAATCTTCAGCCGATATAATTTGTCTACTTTCATCATACACTTTGATGTCTGCAGGAACGGGATGCGATTTTATCAACTCCTTTATTTTAGGACCGTTAGCTGCTATATCCCAAGTATAAATAGACCTAAAAACAGCAATAAATAAGTAGCAGTAATACACTCAATTATATAGTATTACCGTAATAAATAATGTTTCAATAGAATTTTTGTGGATAACTAATCCTGCTTGTAATTTAAGGGGGATCCCTCAGGAAAATCGACAGTGAAACGAAGTTAAGGTGTGTGCACACAGCGGAAGCTCGCTGAAAACTTGTGGCAGTTAAACAAGTAAAATTGATGGGCTGTGCAATGGCAGGAGAGTTTTCATATATCCCTTGTTTTATGCCAGTTCAAACACTTGTAATTATGACCCAATGCTACAAATAGAGATGTTTCTTATTGTTGTTGATTGTTTAGTTTTTTTACATAAAAAAAAGCATCCCTAATTTTCAAGATAGCTAAAGAAAGGATAACAGTAACAAAAAAAGATACACTAACAACAAACTTACCAATTTTGCCAATCGGTCCAATACAATTTATCGTTAGAAAAAGTCAAAGCAAAAGGATAAACCAATCCACCCTTGACAACCCTTTTACGTTTTTCGCCATTAAAATCTATGACGTCTACAAATTGGAGTTTGGCATCGACCCAATATATTAGGCTATTGTTGTAATCCACTGTTATTCCATTGGGCCAGAATATGTTGTCTCTGACTATAACTTTGCGCGTGGCTGGATCACCATTCATACCCGCCCTTTCTATTTTTGGTATTTCACCCCAATCAGTCCAGAACATTAATCTGAAACATTTATTCACATATTATATTCGATTTGTGAAGTTTAGCATTCGTTTTGTTTATTGATAGTCTTTGAATTTATTGGCTTTGCTGGGGAGGTTTCTAACAAACTACCATCAAGACACAATGGACAAGCCCCATGTCGGCTCAATGCTTATCAATGTGTGTGTATTTCATGCATTTGGTAAAACTATAGTATAAATAGCTGACCCGGCAGACTTCGTAGTGTCTCAATCAATAAATAAAAGACCTAAAATTTTATATAAAATAAACTTTAAGCAAACAAAAGGAATCCGTCTAATTCCGAGCTTTCATATTTATCTACCTTTTAAACTTTCTCTGGACTTCCACAACTAATTCAAGACCAAAATTAGCCAAATCAGTCTAGCCGTTCTCGAGTTTTAGCGAGACTAAAGAACAGCGATTCATTTTTATATATATAGAAGAAGAAGATAGATAGATATATAGATTACTATGCTAACTACAATCACCATACTATGTTGATACAAAAGATAAGATTAACTATAGATATATGAACAGTAAAGGGCTCCGGTAACTTAACTGTGGGCTAGCCATTAACTAGTTGATCAAATAAGATGAACCATATTTACCTATGAAATCACAGGAAAACTCTGATAAACAATATATTTTATCTTAGTATGAGATAATTCCTGAGCTCCGAATGACACAGTAATTTATAATAGCAATAATATAAGTTACAATAAGGTCCAATTTTATCAGAAGTTTATTCTTTATAATTGCAGTTATCAATTGCAATGGTAAACATTAACACACATTAGGATTTTCCCAAATTATGAAATGTTGTGACTGTACTAATGACAATAACCTTATTTATGTTTATACCTATATCTTTGTATACATGTTTGATTAAGCTCTCTTCTTGAAACTAATATTATATTCAGAGGTGAAAGATATTTAAAAATTATATATTTCCTATATATTGTTCTTTTTACTATTCCTGAAGTTGGTACTTTTATAGTTACCATTTACATATGTATTTACTATGTATACTAATACTAAAAAATGTAATTGAACTCATGTCTTTTATGCAGAATATCAAAATGAAATGTAGCAATATCTCACCCATCCTCTGGAACAACAGCGATAGCTCGAGCCAAATCAACCTCAGACCAAAATAGAACCTTCCTATATTTTTGTACTATACTAATAACTTCGATTTTGTTTGTTTCTCCATCTGTCCAGTACAACTTGTCTGTGTACCAATCTATAGCTATACCAGTTGGAGTCACTAGGCCTTCTGATACTATTTTAAACTAAAAAAAAGAAGTAAAGTTTTTCCATTACTGTCAATATTGTGTACTCATTATGAACAAAATATTTTATTACTTAAATAATAATTTTCAAGTTTTTATTGCCCTTTTAGGCAAACAAGCGTATGGTCCACCTGATGGTGAGTGGTTACCGTCACTCACGGACTTCAGCAATGCCAGGGGCAGAGCCAAGCCACTGCCTGTATTTTTGTTGAGGATGCATTCTGATTCACAGGAATACATATACTATTATTATACATAAATTGTTTGAAATGAAGGATACTCCCACAACAATCACAGAAATAGTCAATAACTTGTCTATGTAGAAAAAACCATTCTCTTTGTTTTTTGTCACGTTTTTTATTTATTTTTTATTAGTTATTGATTTAGGTCTTCCTTTTTTTCAATGAACAAAAGAGAACATACAATGCCATTAAAAATGTATTTAAATGTCAGTAATAATGGTGGAATTTAAATAGTTTGACAAACATTCGGTGAATTGAACAGTTTAGTAAATATTTGCTATCTACATATCATCTGCCCTGCATTACTATTTTCTATTATAGAAAATCTATACAAATTGAAGTGACCTCACCTTTTCACCTGTATAAGTTTCATTATAATTCATACACTGTATAAGTTCGGGCTTCTGATCAGACCAGCATATTAAATTCTTTCTATAATGGAAGTCAACCGCTGTGCCTTGCTCCAAGTCCTTAGCGATTGTAGTGATTCTAGTTAATCTCGATGTATTTACCATACGTATATCTAAAGCAGTCGAATAAAGGAGTATAGGATTGCTAGGTGTGGTATGGTGACCTGAAAAATATTAATGCACATTTTTGTCGGTGACCATTGTATTTGGGTATTTATTTGTTATATCTTATTTTGTTGTGCAATAAAGCTGACTTTTTGAAACTCCGTGAACTTAAAATTATGTATGCAGAGTAAAATTATTTTGACCGATTAATTTTTTAGGATTAATGTTTTTTTTAATAAGTAAAACATTTGATATTTGTGCCAATACTAACCTTTCAACTGTAAAAACATCAACAAACAAAACACATGAACGACTTTCTGAATGATTTTGTCCGCGTAAAGTATTCTCCGACGCTTTGTCATATTGAAAACAAATGAAAATCAACGAATAAATAACGATAATTTATTGTTTATTTTTTTAAACACAACTAATGTCACAATCACAAATATTAACGTTGTACTAAGGCACTATGGTGAATGTATTAACTTCATTTTGTAAAAGTTTCGTCGTCCTGAAATAGACGAAATTCTTTTATTCACATGTTTCTAAGAATTCTGGAGTTCTTCAACTATTTTACGAAAATAAATGCCGATAGGTAGGTAGGTATTATGAGTTCGTTTCGTTCCACAGAGAACTCAAATTACACAGACTATACACAAATTTTGGCAATCAAATTTTAGGCTGCTGCATATTGCATGCTATAACCAAGATTCAATGGCCTAAAGTTTGTAAAATAGCAAAAAATTGCAGATGCTTGTTAGAATAATAGTTTTCTTTTCCGGCAATCAATAAATGAGAATAGGTACCCCTATTCCCACTTAGCTTCGGTACCTCTTTTTAGGTTTCAACTTCTTAGATGTACCGCTGCAAACTTCTAATATAGTATAGGTGGTAGAAGGTGGCAGCCGATATTTCGAACAGTGGTGGATCGTGACCTCGTCTACCTATCTTAGCAATAAAGAAAATATCATGACATTTCCAATTGCACCTAGCTCTTCCAGGCCTTCGGAACTGGCAATAAGATTAAATACACTTTAACCTCGCTTTAGTTTACTATAGGTACTATAATATTAGGGGTTAAAGTATTAAATTGCCGATTTATACCTACTGAACAATTTAAATTCGTTTTTTATTTTTATTTATCATAATATTTATTTAATCAATATATCTGTCATTATTAAGTATACATTGCTGCCATCTAATAGGAAGGTCATTCATGTTTTTGCGACAGAACTCTGGTGATCTAGATTCTACAAGCTGTGTGAAAGCATTTGGTACTGCCTCCTGGGAAGAAAACTTTTTTTATTATTATACCGTAGAAAATTGTTCAAATCACGAAAAAAATTGTAGTCTGTTGGAGCAAGGTCGGCAATTGTTCGGAGTTCAGCACATTATACATCTGCCGTTATTGCTTGACCAGGTCGGAGAAAGCTATAGTGAATCATGCAGAGACCACCAAACAGTTGCCATTACCTTTTTATTGGTAAGCTTTGCTTTATGAAACTGTTGCGGCGTTTGACATGGGGTCAGCCATTGCATTTTTCGCTTATGAAAAAATCCACTTTTCATCACATGTCACAATTCGATCTAATATTCCTTCATTTCTGTATCGATTCAACAAGGCAACACAAGTTTCAACACGCGTTTCTTTCTGCAGATCAGTCAAATCATGAGGCGCCCATTTTTCGTATTTATTTTATTTTATTGATTCAACGCAAATGAGTCAATATTCTAAGGTAACGTTAAGCCATGCCGCTAATTCCTGGGTAGCTTGGCACGGATCGGCTTCCATCATCTCTTTCAATTCATTGATAATCACACGTGTGGACGGTCTTCCACGTGATTCGTTCTTCAAATCAAAATTTCCATCACGAAAGCGTTTAAACCAAAATCGCACGGTGCGTTCATTAGTAGTCCCCTCTCCAAAGGCAACATTGATATTGCGAGATGTTTCTGCAGCGTTAGTTCCGCGTCGGAACTCGTATCTAAAAATCACTCGAAGTTTCGAAGTATCCATCTTTCTTGTATAAGCTGAATAAAAAAAAACAACTGAAAGTCGATAATTGAATGTTGCACATTTTTTAAAAGAAGAACCTTATAGGTACCATCTGAAAAAAGTTTCACTCAAAAATCTCAAACCATGAAGGTTCTATGTCAATTCGAAGTACCTATTATGATAAAACGGCAATTTAACCCCTATTATTAATAAATACATAGGTATCTGAATAAAAAGAATGAGTGCCATTGGTAAATGTAGTCAGACAATTTAATTATTATAATCCTTAATATCAGAGGTTTGACTTCACATAAGTATGTTATGTACGTTATTTTAGAATATATAACAGTTTTTTGAGAAAATAATTCGTAAATAAATGATGCATCATAAAAGAATGAAGATTTTTAATTTATGTGCTCTAAAATTACTTAATATAAAGCTCTAACTAGAAAACAGTACAAAATTCAACTGCACAAATTGGCTGGCAACACTGTGTTATTAGTACCGTGAAACTCCGTTTGTTTCGATTTGGCTGGATGCAAAATAGACTACATTACTTACAATAATAACTAAATAATCACCGCAAAACAACGTGGTCGCCATTCGAACCTGATGTGTGATTTTGAGCCAATGCTGGCCTTGCTTGACGCTGGATCGAATGTTGGTCTGGGGACAACAACAAAAGCCAGACATTTCACTGAGCTAGTACTTTTGATCGGTACACTGACAGTCCAAATTTTTTTCGTTACTTGTTTATATGTAAAGTTATCTTGAAAATTTCGTTCGCGCGATTTAGCTTTATGACGTATTTCTTATATTCTTTAACCTTTTTTTATTGCTTAGATGGGTGGACGAGCTCACAGTCCACCTGGTGTTAAGTGGTTACTGGAGCCCATAGACATCTACAACGTAAATGCGCTACCCACCTTATAATTTAACGGCCGTCTTGTGTAGTGGTAAGTGACATGGTCACTACACAAGGGGGTTGCGGGTTCGAATCCCGCCAAGGGAAGATATTTGTATGATAAATATAAATGTCTTTTCCAGGGTTATGAATGTATATTAAATATATGTATGTGTATAATAAAAATCTTACATTTATTTCCGTTATCTGGTACCTGTAACAAAGTTCTTTACGAACTTATCACGGGACCAGTTAACGTGGCGTGATTGTTAGTAAAATATTTATTTATTAAAAAATATATATATTCTAAGGTCTCAAGAAACGTATTACTGCTTCACAGCAGAAATAGGCGGGGTGTTGGTGCGGACTCACAAGAGGTTCTACCACCAGTAAAAAACATACCGTGACAAATTTCTTAACTTTGATAATATGGACAAATACGTATTATAACTTAATATTGCAGATGTCAAAATAATATTCAAACTAGGTACATAGAATTACAATCAAATCGATATATTTTAATGGCTATAATATTATTTCGGCCAAGGATCCTCTCTAACAGCTTCCTTATTCCCTGGAAAATGTAGGCATTATTACAAGATATGTGGTAGTTATATACGTACCTACATATGTTATCATATAGTTAGCTTTCACTAAGTTTAGGTTATCTTAAGAATTCTGGGAAGCCAGTGCTCTCATCGTACCTTAACGAGTTTGTTTGGAACTTAAAGTAGAACTTATCGAGTTAAGTGCACAACAAAGTAGTTATAAGCTTGGAGCCTTTTTTCAACTTTTCCATGCAGTGAATACGCTCCGTAGATAACTTCACAATAATATTTTGATTTAAAGTATTCTGATATTTTCACAAGCACCATGATTAATAATAGGGTAGCCTACAAGGGTTCTTGAATCTGATTTTAGAAAAATAAACTTTTTTTAATCAAATAGAGTTTAACTCGTAATATTATTTTGATTAGATACTTACATTAAATAGCATAATATTACGTTGAGTATAAAAAAAATACCTTTACGAAATAATCGAGTTACCAAAACTAGAAAAATCGTTCGTGACCAAAAAAAATTACATTTAATACTAAAAAACTTAATGGAATCTTAGAGTTAGAATTCGGAAGCATTTCTGTAACAAAGCTGACATTATTGTTTCCTTAATCTTAATTATCTTGATGGTCTTAAATTATTTGTGACATAAAGTATGCATCCTTAAATTTATTATATTTAATTTAAATAAACATGAATTGTTATGAATAGAAAAAGCTGATTTTCCCAATATTGAATTGTAGCTCTTAATTCCGGGCGTAGGTACTTTATTGTAACTTTAAATAGATAAAATCACAATAAATCGTAAGTTAGGTCCTCTAAATCTTAATTATTCAACAAATCGTTGCGTGACAAAGCTACAATTCATAAAATGCAGGAAAAAAGTAAATAAGGAGAATTATCAAAAACTGATGAACTCGTTCTTATCACTAATTTTCACATTTAATGAGTTCCCGATATTTCGATACAGTTACAAGCGCCATCATCACGGGTACACTGAAGGCTGCGTAGGATGCTAGAAGCTGACAAATTTATTTACCCTCCTTTTATTCCGTTTATTTAATGTTAAAATGAAAATGAGGTTGGTAAGAGAATAATATATTATAGAGGTAGACCTAAGAAGAAATGGATGGAATGCGTGAAAGACGATATAGGTAAGAGGGGAATGAGCGAAGAAATGGTATATGATAGGAGAGTATGGAAGGAGAAAATATGTTGCGTCGACCCCAGGTAGCTGGGAGAAGGGCAGCATAATGATGATATGATTTAATGTTACCACTGGAACTCGATGACTGGCTCCGACTAACTAAGGGTGAAAATCGTGATAAGTATCCATCAAATTCATATTATTTGTAAGATATAGTGGTAATTTAAGTAACATACATCCTCCTCTTTGCGTCGTTCTCCTCATTACTGAGGGTCGTGACTCCCTCGCCGCATCAATCTCTCTTATACGGTTGTTCTCCATCTGTTGTGATCGTTGGCCTCGTAGTGAGTATCGTGGAGCTTGATGTCCAGACAAGGCCGAATTTGGTCCGACCATTTCGTGGGACTGCGTCCTCTGGGACGTTTGCCCTCCATCCTGCCCGTCACCATCAGCTGCTTAAGATTGAGACCCTTCTTTCGAGCAATGTGTCCAAAGTCAAATAAAGTAACATACATAATGCTACCTAAATTGTGTATTATGTAAATTACGTAACACAGCTTTGTTATACTATAAAAGTTATTCACGTAAGCCTGCCCGGTAGGTATTAGCGGTTTGATTGTCATCAAACGCATCCACTGGTATTTAATAGTAACAATGATGAGAGTCGCTTTATCATTAAGCCACGCGACCATACTTAATTACTAGTTGGTCCATATTGGCGATATTGGCCCAACGAACACGCCAACAGCTTAGGGAGCGCGTGTGCTCCAAAATTATAACAGCCAAGTGGCAATTATGAAATAAGCACTAACAATTTCAGTGCATTGCTTGTGTTATAATGAAACCGATGCATTAACAACATCCGTGGTATGAATAGATAGAAGGGGAATTGGCTGAGCAAAATTAAATTTCTAAACAGCCATAATGCAATACCATTTTAAATATTTCATTAAATGACTACTGCAATATTTATGAACATAAGGACAATTGAAAACTTTTTTTTCATAGTTTCATAAGCATTGTAAAAGAAATGGAAATGTCTTCAACTTTCTGAAGTACAAAAGTCCACATAATGGCTACGTTTAGATTTGACGTTGCATTGTAAACGGGAAGGTAGATGTAGGTAAAAAACAATCAGTCTGCTTTAAATTTCCAACTTTCATTTTATTTTGTGCATGCTTATGATAATATTACAATTGTACATTCTATTATATCTAACTCTAAATATACGCACTCAATAAGGTAAATCCGATGTTACTGAACGAAAGGAAAATAATTAAAAAAGAAAATCCGAAAGAATCCGTCGCGAATTTGTAAATTTGAACTGATTGAAAAAAAAAACCATCCCCTAAAATTTTTCGAATGATAAAACGGCAAAAGATAATGTGGCCGTAAGGACAGTATGGAAAATTTTCTGAATATGCCCATTCGTAAACCGATTTTTGCTCCGGCCCGTTACATGAATTGGGGGAGGTAACAGAGTGCCGAGTACCGGTAATTTGTGAGGAGCCGAATTATATTACCTCCGGAATAATGATACGACCCATGTTAATCAGGAAAAACGTGTAACCAAGTAAGACGTTGGTATTTTTATTTCATGCGCCCAGTACAGGCCATTGATAAAACATATTACCTACTATTTTTACTTGGCTGTATACATTGCCGTCTCGTTTGCACATTTAGTAAACGAATTTAATGTATTCACAAGAATAGTTTGACTCACATGAAACTTAGACTAAAAGGACTGTAAACTAATGTACGTAAATTAAAAGTTAAAGGTTTTTTTTATGATTGAAGGTTTATTGGTGACCCGGAGACCTTCCCAGTTTCACCAGGACAGGTGGGCGAGCAAAGGCTCAGCCAGGAGGGGTGGGTTTTGCTAACAGCTGCCCGAGCACCTCCGAAGGAGACCTAACAACTCAAGAGCAGCTGCTTCGCGAATTAATCTACTACCGGATCGGAATCGCAACTCGCTGAGAAGATCCGTCGAGAAACTCAGCGAGCTGATTCATGGGTTAGGTTGCACGTCGAACTCTTTGTCGAGTTCGACGAGTACGGCTACCGGGGTCCCTAAGCCTGTTCCTAGTGTTAGAGCTGAAGGCGTCTAATGCAAAGGTTATTGGATCTGATGGATCCGTAAGGACGTGAAAGTCAAAGGTTACTGCAGCCACCTCTGTAGGACAGAGGTAAAGAGCACCATCTTGTATAGGGCTGGGATAAGTAGAAAAAGTGTCCATCTTTAAACCCCAAGTTATTATTGAAAGACTCACCGAAATAGCGCTAGTGTAGGAAGTGGTAGGTAATGTTAAGAATATAGCAGTTTTAAACAGAGTGAAGTGTGGTAGTTTATGCTACTACAGCCAACTTAATTACTCCCTTTCAGTAGACATTTTTAATACACTGAGATGGAAACGATCAGCCATTTTAAGAAAAAAAAAATCAATTGTATTAATTAGCCCAACACTATGAGGTAGAAGTAATCAAGATCTCAGCACCCACCCGCTCAAGCTAGCGACATTGCATTAAACAAACACATGCAAATGAATTTGAGAATATTTTCTAAATAAATTTCAACGACATCGGCTATTGGCCATTCTGAATCAATTAAAACACACATTCATTGATTATTACAACAAAATTTAACTACTGGCATATACTACATCGCACCAATAGATATATTTGAAGCATGGGATACTAATAAAATACAATAACTCATTTTACTATTAATAAGTAATTTAGTACATTTATGCAAATTAAACTGTAGTACGCAGTTAATTTAATCAACTCCATAATGACTGTAATAACACAGTTTCCGACAGCCTAACAGTCTCTTTTGATATTAAATTTTGTCAAAGGCCATTTACAAAGTTCATCGGCATTATGTACTGTATTCATTCATTAATTAATGTTGTTAGGAAGTTAATGATCGCTTAATGTGTTTTCATTTCACGAAATTAGCAAGTGTTCTATAGTGATNGCAGTTAATTTAATCAACTCCATAATGACTGTAATAACACAGTTTCCGACAGCCTAACAGTCTCTTTTGATATTAAATTTTGTCAAAGGCCATTTACAAAGTTCATCGGCATTATGTACTGTATTCATTCATTAATTAATGTTGTTAGGAAGTTAATGATCGCTTAATGTGTTTTCATTTCACGAAATTAGCAAGTGTTCTATAGTGATGAATAATTCATTTGATGTCACTTATATACTCTGTGAACTGTATGTATTAATTACGACATTAAACTTAAAGTAAGTAGCTACAGAATATGCTTCTTCAATAGGTATTATAGGAAAAAAACTAGTGCGAACATTTTCATTAGACTTATTCTCCATCCCCGAAAAAGGGATGGGAAAAGAAGATGACTAGCGTAAATTGCACCGTCACCTCCCAGCCGCCAACCGGTATCCAATACAAGAAAAGGTCAGTGTGCTTAGTGCGAGTTTTTTAACGTTCTCGATAGCGTAAAAGTTAGCTCGTATTTGTATGGAATGGGATCATTTGCGTCCGTTTGCCGCTAGGGGCGTTATTCCAACTGCATACAAAATTGGGTTAACTTTTACGCTATCGAGAACGTTAAGAAACTCGCGCTAAGCACACAGATAGGAGGTCGGAAAGACGCAACTAGAGGACAGAACTTGGTTTATACCGAATAAAACCGGTTTCAAAAATCCTTTCGAAGCACTCCAAGCTGACGTACATTGATGACGCTCATTTTAGGTCAGGAGTTGTGCAAAAACGCTCCTCCTGCCCCAAAGCAAGTCTGTCAGTGTCGCCTATAAAATGTTAACAATCACTTAATATTTTCTTCCTACCTATTGCTAGTAAGCTCGAGGGATTATTCTAGCTTCACTGAGCTTGATGTCGTCGTGCCTTAAAGGATAAGACGTCCGGTGAATTCGTGTTGAGCGATGCACCGGTATTCGAATCTCAGGCGGATACCAGTTTTTGTTCACGATTGACTTCCACGGTGAATAACATCGTGTAATAAAAATAAAGAGGTAGGACCTCTTGTGAGTCCGCACGGGTAGGTACCACCGCCCTGCCTATTTCTGCCGTGAAGTAATAATGCGTTTTGGCTTGAAGGGTGGGGCAGCCGTTGTAACTATACTTGAGACCTTAGAACTTATATCTCAAGGTGGTGGCGCATTTACGTTGTAGATGTCTATGGGCTCCAGTACCTACTTAACACCAGGTGGGCTGTGAGCTCGTCCATCCATCTAAGCAATAAAAATAAAAAAAATAAAAAAATTGATAATCACGGCGGTCCCCACCGCGCCGGTTCGAGTTTTATTTGTGCGAAAATAAAAGAAACAGCATAGCAACTCTGTATTTTTGTTGTAATAACTTTTTTAAATTGAAAAGCGCCATCTCTTCTCGTAGACAATAGTCTTATTTTTTTAGTTAGCATGGCATCAACTAGATGGCACTACCGTATATCAAACTAGAATACCTAGTGTTTTTCCTAAATTGATTCACTATGCAGAGTCCTGTAAATGTAATTCAATATGAATCGAACGACTAATTTGGGGTAATAAAATTTATAAAGTGCAAATCTATCCTAACAGGTTTCTATCAGACCACGAATAATCATTCGGTTATCGCGGTGATCGAGGGCATCCAAGTTGTCTATGAGCTCTATTATGCACTCCTTCATGGCGATTTGAATTGTACCTTTGCTGTGCAGTAGCGAGTAGTTTAGCCACTAAATTAATCGGTACTCCACTAACATACTCGCCTAGTGCGAACAAGGCTTTAGGTTAGGGTATCGTCATTCATGGATATCAACAATGCTAATGACAAGCCGCTGTTTGAAAGGCAAGGTATTGATATCCGGCTCGCTCTCTCATACTCCGGAGCAAATCCAAGGCAAATAATTGTTTGTTTTAAGATATACAGTAGCAATTGCAGTGTCTTTGAAATAAACAAATACCCTAATGGCTTCGTCAAATAGAACGCGTACATAGCGCCGCGTTTTAACGTCGCGCTCTTTTCATGTCACACCAATTGACTAGATGAGTCTAACGCTCCTTGACACAACGCATTCGCCAAATCATAGTTTTTTTTTTTTTTTTTTTTATGATTGAGAGATTACTGGTGGCCCGAAGGCCTTTCCAGTTTCACCAGGACAGGTGAGCGAGCGAAAGGCTCAGCCAGGAGGGGTGGGATTTGCTAACAGCTGCCCGAGCGCCTCCGAAGGAGACCTAACAACTCAAGAGCAATTGCTTCGCGAATGAATCTACTACCGGATCGGAATCGCGACCCGCTGAGAAGATCCGGCGAGAAACTCAGCGGGCTGATGCATGGGCTAGGTTGCACGTCGACCTCTTTGTCGAGTTCGACGAGTACGGTTACTGGGGTCCCTAAGCCTGCTCCTAGTATTAGAGCTGAAGGCATCTAATGCAAAGGTTATTGGATCTGATGGATCCGTAAGGACGTGTCTAGGGCGTCGACGGTGACTGGCTCCTGCATGATCAGGATTCG
>NW_021011488.1:561578-763577 GCF_003987935.1 Bombyx mandarina | reverse complement strand
AAAATACAGTCCTGACGAACCTTGTGGAACCTGTTTCTCATACCATGTTCAATAACAGGCACTGGGTATTCCAACAAGATTCGGCGCCAGCTCATAGAGCGAAGAGCACACAAGACTGGCTGGCGGCGCGTGAAATCGACTTCATCCGGCACGAAGACTGGCCCTCCTCCAGTCCAGATTTGAATCCGTTAGATTACAAGATATGGCAACACTTGGAGGAAAAGGCGTGCTCAAAGCCTCATCCCAATTTGGAGTCACTCAAGACATCCTTGATTAAGGCAGCCACCGATATTGACATGGACCTCGTTCGTGCTGCGATAGACGACTGGCCGCGCAGATTGAAGGCCTGTATTCAAAATCACGGAGGTCATTTTGAATAAAGTTTAGTGTCATAAGAATTTATGTTTTGTTAAGTCCATTTTGGTATATGAATGGTTACATAATGAATAAACTTGTTTCAATTATTTTACATTAAACATGTGACAGAATTTATGACCGGACTAGGTACAGTAGCAATTGCAGTGTCTTTGAAATAAACAAATACCCTAATGGCTTCGTCAAATAGAACGCGTACATAGCGCCGCATTTTAACGTCGCGCTCTTTTCAGGTCACACCAATTGACTAGAAGAGTCTAACGCTCCTTCACACAACGCAATCGCCAAATCATAGTGCCTTTCGATAGCAGTGTGAAAATTTAAAAGTATTAAGAAATCGAGTGATTCAGATGGCATTGTATAAGCATGGGTATTTTCTAACTTTTTCTATACATTTTTCGGGCGTTATCCAGTATTTTAATACACATTCACTCGGACGCTAAAATAAAATTTGTAAAAAATTACAACGCCTGACGTCAAAGCGTCCTAACGCCGCGGTTTCACGGTATGTTACCACAGTAGTACAACGCATCTCGGCATGATAGCGCGCCGTTAGTTTAGCGCTCCGACGCGCGCTAATTACGCGCTCTGTTTGACGAAGCCTTAAAAGCCCACGTGTGAAGTCTCGATGCAGATCACTTTGGATTGCACATCACGTCATGCCAATAACGGTAAACGACGTCCAACAATGACTGTTCATTCGTATCGCGAAATCGTGCTCAGCTTTCGACGAAATGCTTTGAACATTCGTCACTGTTTCATCCGATTTCAAAACGATTACGTATAAACATTACCTACATCGATTATGTATAAACATTAAATCGATTATGTATAAACATTACATCGATTATGTATAAACATTACATCGATTATGTATAAACATTACATCGATTATGTATAAACATTACATCNCTTTGAACATTCGTCACTGTTTCATCCGATTTCAAAACGATTACGTATAAACATTACCTACATCGATTATGTATAAACATTAAATCGATTATGTATAAACATTACATCGATTATGTATAAACATTACATCGATTATGTATAAACATTACATCGATTATGTATAAGCATTACATCGATTATGTATAAACATTACATCGATTATGTATAAGCATTACATCGATTCGAAAAAACGAATAATTCTTAACTTGACCTGTTAATTTTTGTAATGAAATCTTTCAATGTACTTTTATCAATTTTAAGGCGTCGGATTAACTTGGAAACTGGTATAAGAATCGATGAAAATAAATTAATGTTACATGAATTTAGCCAAAAATGGAATATACCCGATTAGGGTAGCCAGGAAAGAAAAGTCCTATTTTAATTTCTATTTAGTTCGGCTATTTAAATAATAATAATAATATAATACCTATACTTAAAATTATAAAGCTGAAGAGTTTGTTTGTTTGTTTGGTTTAACCTGCTAATCTCAGGAACCACTGGTCCGAATTGAAAAATTCTTTCATTTTTAGATATCTCATTTATTGAGGAAGGCTATATAACATCATGCTAAGACCAATACAAGCGGAGCACCAAAAAAGAGTTTTTCAAAAGCGGGTTCTTTTTCCCTTTTGAGGGCTTAAAGTTTCGCTAAAATAATGTATGACAGAATTTCTCAACTTTAAAAGTACGCGACAGCGTCTTATGTCTACATTTTAAGGTTGACTCACTATAATTTTCTTATGCTAACCAAATTTGTGCTAAAATAAAGTATTCTTTGTGAAGGTGTTTTTATAAAGACGATATTAATCCTTATCAAAATAAATACGTTATTCATTACAAGTATTTAGTTTTAAAAAATGTTTCCCTTTGCGTCATTTGATTTCAATACAAGTCTGGGAAAATGAAAAAAGTGGTTGGACTTCACAGGTGCCTTCAAAAAGGTCACTGAAGCCTCAATACGTTCCTACCATTTTACTTGGACTTTATCTCATTTCATCTCTTAATTCCATTTAATCCAATTTCATCGCAAAACATAACATAAGTTTAATACATTTCACTCCACTCCATTTAATTTAACGTACTTGACGGAGATACTGGCTCTATGGTGTTTTTAAAATGATGACGTCAGCGTTGTTGACGCCATTCTCTTCATCATTGTGATTGCCTTCCATAGTGACAGTAATTAAGACTCACTTTTCCAATGAATTCCATTTCATTTTATTTCATTTATTACATTTCAGGTGTATAACAACAGAGAGCACTGTTCTTTTTTTTATCCAGGTTGGATTTATCGTGGTTACTAGAATAGGTAGGTAGGTCTAGTAACTTCGAGGGGCTATTCTAGATTCACCGAGCTAGTAGGTGAGTTCACGGGGCGCAAACCCACTGAGTTTCTCGCCGGATATTCTCAGTGGGTCGTGTTTCCGATCCGGTGGTAGATTCTGCGAAGCACTGCTCTTGCTAGGGCCAGTGTTAGCAACACTCCCGGCTTGCCCCGTGAGCTCACTTAGACGTCAAGGAGAAGCCGAAATAGCCTCTCAAGGCTATCAGCATAGGTAGGAAAAAAAAAAATATCTGACGTGCCTTTACAAGCTATCAATACACCGCTAATTACTAGACAACTACCAATTAATGACTTCCATCGGTAAGTTGTAAAAATTAATTCAACATTCTTGTTATGGTTAATGAAACGATCAGACGTGTCCTTTGCGAGCTCACTGTATTTCTAAAAATGTATACCTACAGAGCGTAAAATAAATTTCTAAATGTCTCGTTAAATTTGTCAAATTTCTATAAATTCGCGGCTTCCTGAACTTACGCTGGCGATATATCACCGCTAATGTGACATAGTCGCCCACGAGACTCCAAACTAGGAAGTAGATTTTCGGAACTTTCTATAATACGCAACTATTTACAAAATTGAACTTGTTGGGAAATACGGGATTTGGAATGACAAATGGTAACACAAACGTCCAAACTTGAGGATTCAGGAGGAATTTTTACTGGAGGTAGGACCTCTTGTGAGTCCGCGCGGGTGGGTACCGCCACCCTGCCTATTTCTGCCGTGAAGCAGTCATGCGTTTCGGTCTGAAGGGTGGGGCAGCCGTTGTAACTATACTTGAGACCTTAGAACTTATATCTCAAGGTGGGTGGCGCATTTACGTTGTAGATGTCTATGGGCTCCAGTAACCACTTAACACCAGGTGGGCTGTGAGCTCATCCTCCCATCTAAGCAATAAAAAAAAAGGAAATTGTACTTCATTATGCTTACATACCTGTAGCATAAACAAAAAGTATACTCCGTCTGTTTTCCCCCCTAACAAATCGCTGGTAGTCTAAGAACTGTCCTAATTACCTACGTTCGGAGTGGTAGCTGAGCTCATGGACTCAACCTCAAAGAATTTGCAAGAAACTTAGTGGATTGTGTCTACGAGTGAGCTTCTTCGTCGAGTTCAACGAGAACGGTCACCGATACATAGAAAGCCTAAAAGCACCTAAAGCGTATCGGGGGATCCGATAATACGTGCTTAGGACGACACCAACTTCATTGGTTGTATAGGTAGGTATGTGATCGCACTCAAAAGCATTAGCAAATTATTAAATTGTCTTAATAAAAACCTCGCGCAAAACCTGAGAACACCTATTAATAATAATTCCGTTGACAAACAATATTTTGATAACTGAACTATATTTTCGCGAGTAAGCCAGACCCCTAACGCTTCATTTAATAAGACCAGAAGGGCGACAATGCTAACGAGACCAAAGTATTTGCTTCCGCCTACCGAAATTAACACTAATCTTATTATACCGCTGTTTCATTTAGTACAATATTAAATTTGATCGTGTCCGAGAATAATAGAATGTTAGATACGACTCTGGATGTTTCCGAAGTAATTCCTGCGTTCTACGCACAGAATGGCCGAAGCCAGTACCTTATTAGTAATACATTAATAAGGTGGTAAGCGGAACGTTGGCGAATTGGAAATGACAGTTAAAAATGGCAGTATTTTAAGTCTGAAAGCGTGATGTGCTATGTTGTGTTTCGGTGATTCGGTTCCTTTCCGGTCACCGTCCTCATCGAACCCGTCGCTTGCGACGAAGGGCTCGACGAGCGAATTAACCCATAGACACAGCCCACTGAGTTTCTCGCGTGGGTTTTCTTAGTGGGTCGCGTTTCCGATCCGGTGGTAGATTCTGCAAAGCACTACCCGTGCTAGGGTCAGTGTTAGCAACACTCCGGTTTGAGCCCCGTGAGCTCACCCACACACGTTAGGGTGAAGCTGAAATAGCCTCTCAAGGCTATCAGCATAGGTAAGAAAAAAAATCGGTTCCATAGACAGTTAGACAGATAGACATAGGTTCAGTCGATAAAACCGTGTTCAAAATTCACTACACTCTGAGAGACGGTCTAATTGAAAACAAAAATGTTTTTTTTAAGCAGTTATTACTTAGTTAATAAAGAGATTTATATTAGTTTTTAAACAACATAATTTTAGGGACTTCCTGACATGAGATTTGAAATGAAAGTTTTTATGAAACAATTATGGATACCATTAAAAGCTTAATAATATATTTGCCTATTTTTATTTCCATCCCTATGCCTTATCTCACTGGGAGTTGATTCATTTTAATTCCGGTTTGACGAAGCATTCGAAAACAGCATAGATATTTTAAAAAAAATACACCCGTTTTCGTCCTGTAAAAATCTGAAGCATTAGCAAATGAAAACTACCGACATTTATTCAAGCAAATTAGTTTGCGTTCCAATGCTCATTACTTAAAGGTCGAACGGGCAAATATTAAAGGAATACTGGTATTGGACGTCGCATGCAATATTAATATTCTCAGAAAATATCCCGAGGGTCTTTTCATTGGCTCATTAATTACGACTCATTTTATAAATTAAAAAGGAAAATTGAAAATATTTACATTCAAATTGAATAGCTTTTTTTCATTTTCGATTTTTCTTACATTATAATATTGACAGTTGGAATCTGAATTAAGATTTGAACAAGATTGCGATTGTTTCATTTGGCTGGCGATAGGGAGAGCTGTGTGCATCGGTGGCAATCATACATTACTTTACTTACTTTACTCGTGGTAGGACCTCTTGTGAGTGCGCACGGGTAGGTACCACCACCCTGCCTATTTCTGCCATGAAGCAGTAATGCGTTTCGGTTTGAAGAGTGGCACAGCCAACTATACTTGAGACCTTAGAACTTATATCTCAAGGTGGGTGGCGCATTTACGCTATAGATGTCTATGGGCTTCAGTAACCACTTAACACCAGGTGGGCGGTGAGCTCGTCCACCTATCTAAGCAATAAAAAAAAAATACGTTCCGGTTAGATTAGCCTTTTTCATCGTAATCGGCGAGTTCCACGAGGTGCTTGAAGAGCCTAAAAGCATCGAGGGTGGATCTGGGGGTTACGACTAGACATGTTTTGGGCAACGGCGGCTTTGCGTCGCCCCGCTACGTCGACCTACGACGATCTTACGGCCCACCTGATGTTAAGTGGTTACCGGAGCCCATAGACATCTACAGCGTAAATGCGCTACCCACCTAGAGATATAAGTTCTAAGGTCTCAGTATAGTACAACGGCTGCCCCACCCTTCAAACCGAAACGCATTACTGCTTCACGACAGAAATAAGCAGCAGAAATGGTGCCTCCATTGATCTCAAACATTTATTGCAAGCGTAAATTACCATAAAAAATTTGAGCAAATAAAAACCAAAAAACATCAAGGCTTGTTGATAAGGGTTAGCGGCTTAGCATAATTAACACTAGGACCGACGTGAGCTCGATCATCCGAATAAAATAAATAAAAAAACTAACCGTAAATATATTTTATGGAAACGTAAGTGTGGGTACTAGAAATCTCATCATCGTTCGGAGCTCACGACTTTACGGTCAGAACTTAAACACGAGTCGAGTATGATTGACAGTAAAATCAGTCTATGGCCCTTCCATCGGCACTTTGTGTGGACGTTAACGCCGCGATAACATTCTCCGTGCCGTACGAGAATTATTGGGATGTCATTAAAACTGCCACCGCTGTTTGTATTACGAGCGTCTTGCTTCTCTAATGAAATACGTACTTAACAAATGTACACGATTAANTCAGAACTTAAACACGAGTCGAGTATGATTGACAGTAAAATCAGTCTATGGCCCTTCCATCGGCACTTTGTGTGGACGTTAACGCCGCGATAACATTCTCCGTGCCGTACGAGAATTATTGGGATGTCATTAAAACTGCCACCGCTGTTTGTATTACGAGCGTCTTGCTTCTCTAATGAAATACGTACTTAACAAATGTACACGATTAACTTCCACGGTGAAGGAGTAGAGTAACATCTATCTTCTTTGTATATAAAAATGAATTGCTGTTTCTTAGTCTCAATAAAACTCGAGAACGGCTGGACCGATTTGGCTAATTTTGGTCTTAAATTATTTGTGGAAGTCCAGGGAAGGATTAAAAGGTAGATAAATATGAAAAAGCTCGGAATTAAATAAAAATAACAATTTTATTTTTCCTTTGATGTGTCCCCCGCCGGACGGATTCCTTTTGTTTGTTTATAGCTTAGGTCTTTTATTTATCGATTGAGGCACTATGAAGTCTGCCGGGTCAGCTAGTTTAAAGCTTAGTCTTTTATTTATCGATTGAGGCACTATGAAGTCTGCCGGGTCAGCTAGTCGTCTAATAAAAATCAAACCCGCAAAACTATAATATAATTTGCGTAATTGCTGGTGGTAGGACGTTTTATAAGTCCGCACGGATAGGTACCACGACCCTGCCTATTTCTGCCGTGAAGCAGTAATTCGTCGTTATCGGTAATACGTTCATTGAGGTTTGTCTTGTGTTTTTCACTTTCGCTGTTACGAGTTTCTCAAGTAGCCCTCCTCGTTATTCGTCCGAAGGTCTGGAAAATTCTGCGGAAGCATATAGGTATTGATAGAGAAAAAAAGCATTAGTAATAAATGTTCACGTAGTTTTCCATTGCCTTATTAATATTGTAATGTGTAAATATTATTACAACTCTTGCCTTTTATGAATGACAATACAGTCGATATCGGCACTATGAAATCTAAACCTTATTAGACAATAGACACGATTAATTCCACAATGACACATATGGAAGAGAATGTAATTCAGTCTAGACATTAAATGAACACGAATTGTGACAATATTTACAATGGCCATTACTACTGTTTTATGTGACACAAATGCTTGTTTCTGTAATCTGGACGACGGCTTTTTACGAGCATTTTAAGTAATGTGCAGTGCATGAATAAATCAACGTCGCTATTGTTGCATGTTTTGCATAAAACCGTCCGTTCGGTTACAATACAGAAAATACTGTCGTTTTTAATTAAATATAAAACACGGGTCGTTTATTTTTTAACGATCTGTTAAAGTAAAAATTGGTTTAGCCGGACAACGGATATTGGATAGGGAGTATCCAGTTTCAAAGCTTTAATCGATTTCCATTGGTTCGTTATAATGTTATTCAATCACATTGTATTTACGATTTCAACGAAAATTGTTTCACTTTTGTAATATGTAACCTATTATAATGTTCGTGTAACAAAATATTAAAATGGCGCTACGTATTTCTTTTTTTTTTTGTGATTCTAACTAACTAGTGGTTCGGAGACCTTTTCAGTTTCACCTGGACAGGTGGGCGAGCAAGGGCTCCGCCAGAAGAGATGGGATTTGCTAACAGTCACTCAAGCGCCTCCAAAGGAGACCTAACAACTCAAGAGTAGCTGCTTCGTGAATGAATCTACTACCGGATCAGAATCACGACCGGCTGAGAAGATCCGGCGTGAAACTCAGCGGGCTGATGTTTAGGTTAGGTTGCACGTCGAACTCTTTGTCGAGTTTGACGAGTAAGGTTACCGGGGTGTCTAAACCTGCTTCTAGTGTTAGAGCTAAAAGCTTCTAGTCCAAGTACTATCTACGTATTTCGAGAAATTACTATTAATTATTATTAATATTCTCCATTGATCCTTAGCGTGACGTAACGTAACGTAATTCCGTTACGTATCAGCGGAGAACATTCTTCTTAATAAATCAACGTGTTAAAGTATTTCGAAGTATAAGTATCGTTCTATTTCAAAACACTCATAATATTATCATAGCAGTTAAATATTTTCGATTACATGTAAACTGGGGTCTACACGAGAGGGTCTGGTTTAGATAGAATCTTTAGATAGAGCGAACAGTTTAGGTGCTTAAATATTCTATCAGGGGCTCTATACGTTTATAAAGCTTGGACTTCGATGATCCCTTACCATTCTTTTTTTATAAGGACCGTATCTTTTCTCAGATCGTATTCGTCGTCTTGCCTCATCACGTGTCCGTACCGTCTCATACGTTTTCCGAGATTTTCTACTTTATTGGGTCTTGGTAACACCCAATACGCGCTTGCGGAAATGAAATGACTCTACGGAAGGCAATACTAACAAATAACCTTTCCTATAGGGAAAAAAATATGCATCGCACACCCCTAAACTACGCTCAAGTAAGAAAAGTTCTAAATCGTTTCTGTTATCTACGAGGTAGCGAGCCCTCTCAGGGACCGAGTATTATCCGACAGAATAGTATCATGCGTAATGAAGGCACACTTAATATGGCGGCGGGAGGCGGCTTCAATTAACAGCACTACCCCCATTAGACGGTAAGACGCGTTTTACCGGCAATAACTGGCCATAACCGGATCCCGGCCTCTCCGAACCGGCTAATCCGGACAAATGAGACGAGAATGATGACATCCTTTAGGGAAGCAAAATTAAGTGGGTATGCAGTGCGCTTGATGCAAACGTATTTCGATCGAAGAGAAAATAGCTGTTTGTGTATGTCTTTGAGCGTTATCTAATCACAATGTACGTTACAAACATTCACTGGCCTTTACAGCCAACGATATCGTCAACTCTAAAAATACAACAAAACTCGTTCCAATTAAAAACATTTTTTTTCTACCTATTCACTGGTAGCCTAAGAGGCTATCCCAGAAACGCCCGAACGGGTAAGTGAACTCACGGGCTTAACCTGAGAGAATTTGCTCACACTGGCCCTAGCAAGAGCAGTGCTTCGCAGAATCTACCACCGGATCCGAATCGTGACCCACTGAGTAGATCCGGCGAGAAACTCAGCGGGCTATGTCTATGACGGTGACCGAAGAACCTAACAGATCCGAGAGGGAAATCCGAGGGATCCAAAAAAATATATATATTGTTTCCAAAATCACAATTTATCTCACTTTTAGCTAACAACCTAGTCTTAAAATTTAACAATTTTCATTGAGGGAATTCCAAGGTTTTCAAACTCGATGAAACTGAGGTGACTGGAAAACCGACACTAAAATACATCCAAGGCAAAACTCGATAGGATTCAGTCTTCGAGAAAATGAAATAGAAATTTAATATTCGTGCTGGTAGAAACTAAAGGTTCCCGATTCAAAAGCTCTTAGGTTTTCTTTTACGTCATATTTATTTGTTTATTAGGCACACAATACACATTACAAGCTAAAAAAAAAGATACATAATAAATAACAATAAGTAAAAAATTTAGTCTGTAACTTATGCCATGCGCGCACAATTAATCAGTTCCTTACAACTATATATTATTATACCCTATATACATATATATTGGACCCAAAAAAGAATAATCTGATAACAAACTGAATATCGTTTGGAAATCAGACTCCGCTGTGGAATATTCACGGTGGCTTATCACACACTACACCAACAAGGAAAACAAATTTTAATCCCTTATGATATTTGACGGTGTGCGAGACATACTGTCATTTTTTTCCCCACCTATTCACCGGTAGCTTATTCTTATTCTGACACTGAAAGTTGTTAAGCCGAAATCAATAAGAAATATTTTGAATGTCATTCTCAAGCAATATTTCGTTTTGCACTGTCCAATCTCACGGCTCATTTGGTGATACCGGAATCCATAGCCATTTTCTTATTGCTTATATAGGTGGAAGAGCTCACTTTCCTCCTGGTCTTAAGTGGTAACCGGAGCCCATAAACATCTGCAAACGTAAATGCCACCACCCACCTTGAGACATAATATGAGTTCTAAGGTCTCCGTTTTTACGTTAGAGCGGCAGCCCCAGATCTAGATGACTGAAGGCGAAGGGCGCCATTGAAATTGTGATGTCTGTTGTATTGAGAAGCACTTAACACAAGTTGTCCGTGAGATCGTTAAGCCAACTTCACAAAAATAAAAAGTTTTTTTTATTTTTTTATTACGTTCCGAAATAATTACACGATGGCAAAATTGTGTAATAAATACCATTTTATTTTGTAAAAATAATAATGAGTTTGAACATTTTTGTAAAAAATCTTCTTCTATATATCTTTTATCTATCTATATATATATAAATGAATTGCTGTTCGTTAGCCTCGCTAAAACTCAAGAGCGGCTGGACCGATTTGACTAATTTTGGTCTTGAATTATTTGTGGAAGTCCAGAGAAGGCATAAAAGAAATATGAAAATGCTCGGAATTAAATGAAAATAACAATTTTGTTTTCCCTTTGATGTGTCCCCCGTCGGGCGAATACGTTTTGTTTGTTTTAAGTTTATTTTATACAATAGTTTAGGTCTTTTATTTATCGATTGATGCACTACGAAGTCTGCCGGGTCAGCTATATGTAATAATAATTTTAAACAAAATTGAAGGACTCACTAATTAAAATAGCTTTTAATGACCGATGGTTTTGTTCACGAAATTTGTTGTGAGCACTCAAGTTACCTACTACTAAGTTCTCAGAGTCGCTAATGTTAGACCCGTTCGAACTTTAAGCTTATGATTGATGCTGAAATCCCAAAGTGGAATATAGTATCTTCAAAGTCTTACCATATGTGACTTACTTTATATTATATACCTTCTTAATATTTATATAGTATGCTTACTTAATATATATGTATGTTTCTTACTTTATAAGTTTCGTTCGGTTGTAATTTTATACAATTAGTCAACAATTTTTTTTTTCAATTTAAATATTTACCGTACTGGTTGGGTGGTCTTATTCACGTTGTCATAATGTAACTTCACCAACCATTAAATCCTATGTTCACCCATCCAATGCAATGAAAACAAATCGACGGCCTATTTGATGGAGTATTTAGAAAATGTTGTATTACGGGGTTTAGTTTTTAGTCGGAGTCGTTGCCTTTATTGCAGAAATATGGTCGTATTGTACTACTCTGTGTTGGTGTGCACTGGTCAATGCTGTTTCATGACTAATAAGTGTGCTTCCTATTATCATACCAACGATAGAAAGCCCTGATTTCGCAAATTTAAAGTCGAAAAAACACGGAAGTGC
The DNA here is from genome assembly GCF_003987935.1 of Bombyx mandarina. Next base: position 751,901 of record NW_021011488.1, on the reverse strand, counting down.
TAAACATCTTTATAGAGAGAGAAAGAGAGAGAGTATTCTTTATTGTACACCAAAAAACAAATAAACAGTGCGATAAAGTAAATACAAAAAAAAGTATATTTAATTGATTATTAAAAGCAGCTTTAATAGTTCACGACTTTTTCAATATTTTAATTGTTATGACCATGCAACAGACTTATATATTATATTGTATGTATTCAGCTTATATTAGCGATACCACCAAACTGTCGTTTTTGATTGTCTAAAAAATCAGACGAGCCCGCCGCTGATATGAGGTAAAAAAATTATGTTAGCCCATTGTCATGAGAATTTGGGTGGCGCCGTCGACTTAAATGATTTTTTTTTATTTACTGCTTAGATTGGTGGACGAGCTCACAGCCCACCTGGTGTTAAGTGGTTACTGGAGCCCATAGTCATCTATAATTTAAATGCGCCACCCACCTTGAGATATAAGTTCCAAAATCTCAGTATAGTTACAACGGCTGCCCCACCCTTCAAACCGAAACGCATTACTGCTTCACGGCAGAAATAGGCAGGGTGGTGGTAACTACCCGTGCGGACTCACGAGAAGTCCTATTACTACTAAAAAGTATACGTCCGGAATATGAATTAAATTTCAATAGCAATTTTATTCTTGTCAAACTGGTACAAATAACTGCTTCGTACTGCCTTTACAACAGGTAAAGTATAATATCAAAAATACCGCAGATTACTGCACTTTATGAGAACTAGTGGTCCCGCAGTAGTCGAAATTCGACTGTATTTCTTTATTATAATTTAATCTACTCTCAATTTGACCACAGACGTCAAGAACAAAAATTTCACAATAAATAAATAAATAGTATGCATGCGTGTGTGCGTCAAATACATGGTAGTGTCTGTAATGTTTTTTTTATTGATTTAATGTATTTTTAGGCATATTTTTAAAAAAATATTAACATTCTGCACTCCTTCTCTATATTCTCTTTAAGTGTGGGAAATTTCATACTCCTCCGTCCGCGCAATTTTCGTAAACAGGGATACAAAGTTTTTCCTTCACGTATTAATATATAGTTAATACATATTACGACATAACACATAAAGTAAAGTAATAAGAATCCAAACGGACCATAGAACGAATAAAGATCTTTTTTCATTCCTTATAATGCCTCTTGATCCCGTATCAATATTAGGTTGTCTCTCTTAGAAACTAGAAGATCAGTTCCGCTTGGTTCTTACGTGATGTCTTAATTCCACGGCGAGTGGACACCGACCCTCATAAAGATAAGGCTGNTGAGTAGGAGTTCACCCCCTGAGCTTTACCAGCTCCAAGGGGGGGGAGTGCCTTTGCCGTGAAAACGGCAGTCGGCTAGGATTGGGGTGGAGTTGGGAAGGTGGGGCCCCACTGGGTTGTGAGAATGCCACAACAAGCGGTGATCTCAGCGGGGGGTTAGTCTCGAAAGAGACTGTTTTGCTCGCCGAATAAATAAATAGATTTAATAAATGATATGAGTGGGTGATAATGTGAAGTCGTTACGAATGCACAATCGACAAGTTCGAGTTGCTTTTACGACACAAGGTCGCGACGCCAGCGATAGTGCGTCAAGAATTCGCAACAATGCCGCGATCGATGCGACAACGACAATGCAGCGAAACTCAAGACACAAGATCGCGACGGCAGCGACAGTTTCTCGCAAAAACACGTCCGGACTGTAAGGCGATGCAATCGGAACTGGCTGTGACTGCATAATAATTTGCTGGAGTCAATTTGTTCGTCGGCTTTAGATAAATGTCTAATAGTTTATAATATACGTACATACATATATCGTGCTGGAGGAAAATGCTCGGGTTTCATTGGATAGAACGTAGAACTAACGAATCCATTCTTATCGAGCTCAAGATTCCGATGCGCCTCAGTACTATATGCGCGCGGAGGAGTTTCGAGTTCTTTAGACACATTGCCAGAAAGAGAGGTGACAATTTGGAGAAGCTGCTGGTAGCATGCAAGGTATGCGGATGAGATATAAGTTCTAAGATCTCAGGTATAGTTACAACGGCTGCCCCACCCTTCAAACCGAAACGCATTACTGCTTCACGGCAGAAATAGGCAGGGTGGTGGTACCTACCCGCGCGGACTCTCAAGAGGTCCTACTACCAGTAATTACGCAAATTATAATTTTGCGGGTTTGATTTTTATTACACGATGTTATTCCTTCACCGTGGAAGTCAATCGTGAACATTTGTTAAGTACGTATTTCATTAGAAAAATTGGTACCCGCCTGAGATTCGAACACCGGTGCATCGCTCGACACGAATGCACCGGACGTCTTATCCTTTAGGCCACGACGACTTGTTGGATGAGTATTGCGGGGATGCCTATAGCTTCATCTATGTGGGCTCCAGACCGATGGTTGAGTCGTTGATCTTCGACTTGGTCCACCTTTCTGCGAGGCGAGATCGTCAAATGACCTTCAATCCAAATCATGTAACAACACATAGCGGGTTACACAATTAAACCATCTCCATGAGATAATGAATAAGATCCTTTATAAGATACAATCATGTCAAACGTTTTAACTATGCCAGGGATCGAATTTTACAACTGGCATCAATTCTTTGAGCAGTTTGCTTAGTGCGAGTTTTTTAACGTTCTCGATAGCGTAAAAGTTAACCCAATGTTGTATGTTTATTCATTTATTAGGCTCACAATACACATCACAAGCTAAAAAGATACATAAAAAAACAAGTAAAAAGAAACAAAATCTGGCTTGCAACATAAGTTATGTGCGCACGACAAAACAAGACATATAGTGCTGAATTTGTATAACAACGTTCCTTAATATTACGACAAAACAACACGATAACGAAAACTGATCTAACTTATAATGTAAGGACAAAAAAAATCACAATATAATACATTAAACAATTACATTAACCTACCTATTACTAACGTGGAGGATGCCCTTGAACATTTTTCTAAACGTAACTAACCTACAATGCACTTGGAACAGCGCCCCTAGCGGCAAACGTAGGCAAACGATCCCATTCCAAACAAATATGAGCTAACTTTTACGATAACGAGAACGTAAAAAAACTAACACTAAGCACACTGATCACTGATTATGAGCTCACTCACCAAAAATACTCTAAGCTTCGCACTAAATAATACGGATGGTTTCCTTGAAATAGTGTTTGCAATTGAATGCGGGAAGAGAACAAACATGTAACCACTTCCTATTAGAGTTTCTGGTTAGGGAAGGGAAGCCTCCCTTCTGGCATTGTACTTAATTTGTAACTGGGTCGTATTAATTGAAATATTGTGTAGTAGTTTCGGGAAAGTTAGAGACTGATCTCGCTTATTGGAAAGCTATGTTCGGGGTCACATCGTCGCGATCAGACTTTGTTTCTCAGTCACTCAACTGTGGATTCGGTGAATTCAGCGGAATGTATTTTCTTAGCTTTTCGTACATAATTTCTCTTTCCCTCGTAAGTAGACGAGCATACTGCCCACCTGATGGTGAGTGGTTACCGTCGCCCATGGACTTCAGCAATGCCAGGGGCAGAGCCAAGCCGCTGCCTACCAAGTCTTCACTTTATTATCTACCAGCGATCCGCCCTCGCTTCGCTTGGAAACTGTAATTTATTATTGATTTCTCCACTATTTAATGGATGTTATTATATATATAAACTTTCCTCTTCAATCACTCTATCTATTAAAAAAAACCGCGTGAAAATCCGTTGCGTAGTTTTTTAGATTTAAGCATACATAGGGATATAGGGACAGAGAAAGCGACTTTGTTTTATATTAAGTAGTGATGAACACTAAAAAAAAACTTCTGATTTCATAATTCAATCTGTTCAATACGCACCATATTTTGATTATGATAAACTTTTTCAATACCGCCAAGGACGTTCTGGAGATACGAGATCGAAATTCAAAATCATATAAGGACGATTTAACTTTGAGAACGTAACGAAAGCGTCGACTAGGGCTATGCGACATCAAGTTAATGTTACATCGGTAACAGTTCGTTGTTAACCATGTTTTGCTTGTTGAAGGCACTCTGCACATATGCGTTTTGGGTAGTCTATACCAGACTGCTGATCGTTCATCAGAAACCGTACTTACAGTACGTGCATTACTGGTGGTAGGACGTGTTGTGAGTCCGCATGGGTAGGTACAAATATCCTGCCTATTTCTCCCGCCACGTGTGTCCCATTTTGAAGGGTATCATACCGGGGATACCGGACTGTAGCCTCAAGTCTCAAAGTGGATGGCGGTTTTCGCGTTGTGACCGTACCATCATCTCCTCTCCACCGTACCACCTCTAATCTATTCGGCGAAACAAGCAGTCGGACAATGTCAGTGCTCAATTTTTATTTATTTATTTATTGGGTACCAACATGTTATAGCTCAGCATAAAACAATACAGTAACACATACATTAATCTCACACTAAATGATAATAATAGATTTGTGATAAAGAGAATTGAAATATCCTAAATCAGTTTATTATTTAGCGTTTTCTAATGGTGGTAGGACCTTTTGTGAGTCCGCGCGGGTAGGTGCGTTTCGGTTTGAAGGTTAGGACAGCCGTTGTAACTATACTTGAGAGCTTAGAACTTATATCTCAAGATGAGTGGCGCATTTACGTTGTAGATGTCTATAGGCTCTAGTAACCACTTAACACCAGGTGGGCTGTGAGCTCGTCCACCCATCTAAGCAATAAAAAAAAACAAAAAAAAACGTGAAATCATCAACGCGTTAAATTGGATTTGTTATTAATGGGATAGGGACAACCCTGCATCTTGTCTGTATCTTTCAAGCACCTTGAAAATTTATCTTTCAAGTTTCTAAGGTGACTTCTATTCAAATGAACCACAAGTTTGGTATTAAGAAATTACGCTGTTAATATCGATGGTTCGAATAATGATTATCCACGCTAAATCACATTTATCGTCTGAGCTTATAAAACCGAAAATCTTGTTTTGAATCTTTGAGAAATTCCAATAGCGCCATTAATCACTATTACCACATCTCATCCCTACACTGACACGTTGCTACTTACATTTACGGTGAGTTTCAAGAGATAACTAAGCCGCGCACCATCCGGATGTCTAATGAACTTCTCCCGTCAATTACTCTTACAGCTTCTACGAGTACCTATTACATGTTCTTTGCAAATAGAGTCAGAAAAAAGTTCTCCTATTACGCAGTGAGTCTTTCATTATTGAAGTTCACAAGCGATGAAAGCCACTCGCCTAATGGAGTCGCAAGCTGAAGAGTTCGGTTTCAAATTTTGGTTGTACTTGAGACGGTTACTAAAAGATTTTATTGTGTATGCATTCGGTTTTTTGTGGCCTGAAACGGGTTGACCAATTTGAGACATGAGATTAATGTCTCAAGTACATCAGGGTAACAACGGTCACGGGTCAGTTAGCCCTTCAAATTGAAATCCTTGATCCATTTGTAGCCTACGGGAAAATTACAAAGAACAGTATATTGATTTCCGTTGGCTAATTTCTCTCTTACTTAACTTAATAGTCTTCTTACAAATTTACAATCAAATTAACCTGAACACTGGCATAGTCATATCGGTCGATATTCGTAGTCGAGATTTGGGCCACTCTCATTTAAAATTGAGTGGTTACCGTTTCACTAGTTTATTAGCCGTCGTTGTGATAAACTGGGAAGAAATATTCGACCGCTTTTTCCGTCCAGTTCTGTACATATCATTATACAGCAAAAATATTAGATTGACGTAGTTTAATATGGAATGTTTTATTTATTTATTGCTTTAGATATTAGATATTTAGACACACTCACAGTTCATCTGGTGTTAAGTGATTACAGGAGCTCATAGACATCAATAACTGAAATGCCGCCAACCACTTCAAAACATGAGTTCCAAGTTTCAGTTTTACAATACAACGGTTGTTCCGCCCTTTAAATCGAAACGCATTACTGATTCACGGCAGAAATAGGCAGTGTGGCGGTACCTGCCCATGCGGACGCCAGAAGACGCCCTTCCACCAATAATTACGCAAATTATAATTTTTGCAGGTTTGATTTTTATTAAACAATTTTATTCCTTCACTATGAAAGTAATGTACGTATTTAACACGTACGTAATGTATTTAGTTAGAAAAAAATTAAAACGCTTTAAAAAGAGATAACATTTTAAGTTTGTGTCGCCTTGTACGAGGAAGATCTATTACATTATTTTGATTTTTATCTTATCTTCTAGACGGTAGAACATATGATTATTTAGATATTTTATATTGTTATGATGTTAAGGACGACAGACGCGTTTACTAACATTTATAATTCATTTGTAAGCTTGAAGGTAGACATTATCTTGTTGAACACCAAGTAAAACGATGTCACTTTTTGATTCCTGATTTAATCAACAATATGTTATCTTAACAATTCACTTTAACACTTGTCCAACTTTAACCAGTACGTACAACAGTCACTGAATCACACAACGTAACAAGGATATAGTAAGTGCACCAGGCGAACGCAGTCCAACGAATGTTCNCACTTTAACACTTGTCCAACTTTAACCAGTACGTACAACAGTCACTGAATCACACAACGTAACAAGGATATAGTAAGTGCACCAGGCGAACGCAGTCCAACGAATGTTCATTTCAAGGCACGTTCCGCCTTTTTATACTAGCCGGCGCAGCTGGCTTATGAGTCACTTCTGTTGCAGCTGTTGTTTACGAGTGGAACGACAAGGCCGGCGCGCCTGGCTTGTGTGAGTCACTCCTATTGCACGTGCTATATAACATAAATATCGTTAACGCCGTCACATTGTTAAGAAAATTACGCATACGTAACATACTAGCAAAATAATGTTTCCAAAAATCAAGTCCGCATGTACCTATGTCGAGTACTCATTTTGTATTTTTTAACATACAAAACATTAAATGTCGCAATATCCCGTATACGTCGTATATGCCTAAATAGGGGCATCAACCCGAATGACGCCATTACCAAACAGTTTATGTTGTCGAAACCAGTTACTGCTCTAAAATATTTTAAAGTTTAACACAGTTTCATTTTAGCGCTTTTTGCTGTCGAAATGTTGATAAAATGATGAGCGTCGAATTTGATTTCGCGTAGTCACTAATGAGAGAGCATTCGTCATCATCTTCAGCCCACAAACGTCCACTGGGGCCTCACCAAGTTTCGCCAAAATGATCGGTTCTGAGCAACCCTCATCCAGCGGATTCCCACAATGCGCTTTCTGATGCGCTTCGTGATGGGAGTTAATTTATAATTTAAGTTAAAATAAAAATTGCTTGATTATTTTATCAATGATTTATATTGATTGTGCCGGTTTTTTTTGTCAACTATACTATAACGTGCGAGTGTGCGCGACTATATTGGAAAGAAAAAAAAAACTTAAACACAATATAGCTCCTGTTTCAAAATTTTGTCGGCATGTATCCGTTTTCCTTCGATTTTGCAATTACTGACAGCAAACCCGTGGTTTAGATCAAACGTATGCGACGGCGGACGGACGCTCATACCAGTGGCTAGTTCCTCTTACGAATTGATTCTCTTTTCAAAATGTTGCATGCCTATAAGTTACCTCTATTTTGTACTAGTGGTAAAACAAGTTCGCACAGAGAATTTTTCCTATACCCGATAGAACCGGCGTATAGCCAGAAAGTAGTATAGCCGTGGCACCACACTATTGGAATTGACGCCTTATTTCACAAAGGGGCTTTACTTTGAATATTTAACAATAGGTTTCTACGGTACTGTCCTCGCCTAGACGGTCGCTTGCGACAAAGGGCTCGACAAGTAAATTAACCCATAGACACAGCCCACTCAGTTTCTCGTCGGATCTTCTCAGTGGATCGCACTTTCGATTCGGTGGTAGATTCTGCGAAGCACTGCCTTTGCTAGGGTCAATGTTAGCTACACTTCCGGTTTGAGCCCCGTGAGCTTACCTACACGTCAAAGCGAAGCTGAAACAGCCTCTCAAGGCTATCAGCATAGGTAGAAAAAAAAACTCTGCCCATGGCATTGCTGAAGTCCATTAGCGACGGTAACTATCATCATTTAGGCCGTGTGCTCGTCTGCCTACAAGGCCAATACAATAAGAAAACGTAGCTTGTGAATCGATATCTACCTATCTACCGGTCTTAGCAACGTAAGATTTTCTACAAGGCGCGGAAAGTATAGAATACGACATTCGCACATAAATTCAGGCCGTTTCTTAAGATAAGCTCTTGGCCGCCTTCAATCCAATCTGTCATGTAAACTCCGTTCAAGAGTCGAAATCCGTCCGAAGACGTCCCATCCTAGAGTTATTGGGGTCAGACGTGAGGTGCTGTCCACAAATTCGGGTCCCCTGTCAATTTGTCGGCGGACCACAGCCGTATTTACACGATTGGCTCCGCTTTGGTTTCGTATGAAATGAATTTTTATTGTTCACGATTTGGCTTAGGACACTCCGGTAATCACCATTAAAATTCGAGTTAATTGTTTATTTAAAACTTCCCGCGTAATTTATTGATCGCGTTAGAAATCGTCGAGTAAATTTGCTCAGGGGTGTCACAAAAAATATTTTGATTATTGACAGCTTTGTTAATTTTTCAATTTCAATAAAAAATACATAGTGTAGTGGAGATTTTTAGTATTTCAGATGTGCGATGGCCCTTTTCTTGTACAAGGTTACCAACTTAATCATAATGGTTTCTTTATCGATTGTGCTTTGAGTTGACAGTGACAATAAAAGAAAGCGCTCGGTATTGTAATATGTTTAATCAATCAAATAAAAATAATCTATATAAAATAATCTAATATAAAAATAGTCTATTCCTGGTGGTAGGACCTCTTGTGCGGGTAGGTACCACCGCTCTGCCTATTTCTGCGGTGAAGCAGTAATGCGTTGAGGTTTGAAGTGTGGGGTAGCCGTTGTAACTATACTTGAGAACTTAGAACTTATATCTCAAGGTGGGTGACGCATTTGCGTTGTGGATGTCTATGGGCTCCAGTAACCACTTAACACGAGGTGGGCTGTGAGCTCGTCGACCCATTAAAGCAATAAAAAAAAAATTAAAAAAAATTTGCTCTCGACTGGAAAGGGCTCTGCATAATGTAATCAACATTATTAAAACTACTTTTACTTATACTTGCGTTTGGTTTATTCTTGCGTTTTTTATTTTTGCGACCAGTCAGTGACCTATAAAACTGTAAAGTATTCGAAATTTCATAAATAAAAAAACGGTTAAATCAAATTATTTACGAATCGTGAAAATCGAAGTAAGAAGTTACCGATATTTGATATTTGGGTCTTTTTTTTCCCCACCTATTAGCTGGTAGCCTAGGGTGGGAGCTATTTCAGCTACGCACTCAACCTGAGAGAATTTACTAGCGCTAGTCTTAGCAAGAGCAGTACTTCGCAGAATCCGGCGAGTGACTCAGTGGGCTGTGTCTTTGGTTAAGCTCACTCGTCGAGCTCTTCGTCGTAATCTACCAGTTCGACGAGGACGATGACTGGTGCTTGAGGGGCCTAAAAGCACCGAGAGAGGGTCCTGGGGATCCGACAAGACGGATTTCGGGTGACGGCGACTTTGCGTTGCCCCGTCGTCTCGGAAGATAGGTAATTTACGGAATTTTAATCATAAGAATACAGAGTCAATTACATCGACAAACCTTAAATTTTCTTTTAACTGCAATATTATTCAAACTGTCGTCTCGATGGTTCAGTGTATTCTGAAGTCACTCGCCTAGTGATCATTATTGTATTAAATCCGGATTAGATGTGCGATCGGGTTGGTCACGACGCGTCTATGAGCGCACAAACATAATACCATGTGCACACAACTGAGCCGACGCCATACACAATGTGTTCACGATAACAGATCTAGAACTAATCTCCTGTTCATTTCGATTGTACTTGTTTGTTTAGAGTACCTAATATGCGCAATGGAATTAATTTATTTATATAACCAATTTAATAACTAAGTATAATAATATAAAGGTCGCTAAATAGCATAACTTGTACTGTTTTGTATTCGCTCGCGGCAATTTTTCGCAACTTATTCTCAAGATATTCTAAATTTTAATAAGCAATATTAGAAATTCTTTTTAATAGCACACGGTCAAGATGTTGATCGAAAATTTAACGTTTTCATTTTTATGACGTCACCGGCTGCCGCTGTGGAGATGCAATTTTATAAGCACTTAGCCACACGACGGAGTTTGCAATATTTTTGATATGAAATTTTTGTGAAAAATTCTACGTATATATGAAGTAAATGGTTTCGATAAAGGATAATATGATACTAATGAAATTGAGAGCTGGACCTCATTAAGTGGACAAAGCAGTACTTGTTGTGTGGAGATTGTTTAATAATAGTTACAAGAGACGATAAGTCCCAGAATAATAATATGATTGTTATCATTCGCCTTGAAATTTTGATTGCTAAGAAATAATGTATAGTCTAAAATCTAAGCAATAAAGATCATAATCCGCTTTAGCACTGGCAGGTATAACTCTAGGACTATATACAATTTTTCATTCTACAGACGTGCAATGCTGGTCATAGGACCCCTTAAGCCGCAAAGACCGCTGCTTGCATCCGGCGGGTTCTCGCGAACTACAACAGGTCGTCGGTCAACTTTACGAGAGATCTATCCCAGCTACGAGCAATATAAACTGCCCATTGTCACTACAACCTCACAGCACTTTGGGCTGTCTCATACATGCCATTATGCGACGATTAATAATCAGACTACGTAAAGCATCCGGGAAATATGTCTGCGACAAAAGTAGCACCACTATTTTGCAAAGCTATCTCTAAAATCTCGTTTAGATTAGTAAACAATAGGTAGAATACGGGTATACCAAATAAGAGGAAACAGTTTAAAATAATGTAATAGAACGATCTGGATTTCAACTTCTGTAATATTTTTTTTAATGCTTCGATGGGTGGACGAGCTCACAGCCCACCTGGTGTTAAGTGGTTACTGGAGCCCATAGACATCTACAACGGCTACCCCACCCTTCAAGCCGAAACGCATTACTGCTTCACGGCAGAAATAGGTAGGGCGGTGGTACCTACCCATGCGGACTCACAAGAGGTCCTACCACTAGTAATTACGCAAATTGTAATTTTGCGGGTTTGATTTTTATTACACGATGTTATTTCTTCACCGTGGAAATCAATCGCGAACATTTGCTAAGTACGTATTTCATTATTGAAATTAGAAAAATTGGTACCCGCCTGCGGGATTCGAACACCGGTGCATCGCTACATACGCACGTCTTAACTTTGGGCCACTACGTCTGTAATTGGATTAAATGATGACGGCAAAAAAGCAGACGAATAAAAATTTAAAAAAAAGAGAGGTGCCTAAAACTACAACCGACCTCACACCGGCAGACCATCATTTGGTCGGGCGACACTACCATGCTCTCAATTTGTAGCAGGTTCTAATTTTTAATAATTAAATTACAAAGCTGTCTAGTATTTACAAATGTTTTCTGTCTTCAGAGAATGACATGGTGTATTAGTGATAAAGGTTAATTTATTCGGATGAATATTGGAAGGTGTTACGGGCTTAGAAATTAAGGTACCATAAACGCGCTCCGTTCGAAGAGTAAATTAGGTAGCTACTTTCGTTTAAGATTTCGTACTGCGATGTGTTTCTCAAGATAGAAGCCAAATAAAGTAGGTAATCTTTTTTTTTTATTGCTTAGATGGGTGGACGAGCTTACAGCCCACCTGGTGTTAAGTGGTTACTGGAGCCCATGGACATCTACAACGTAAATGCGCCACCCACCTTGAGATATAAGTTCTAAGATCTCAGTATAGTTACAACGGCTGCCCCACCCTTCAAACCGAAACGCATTACTGCTTCACGGCAGAAATAGGCAGGGCGGTGGTACCTACCCGCGCGGACTCACAAGAGGTCCTACCACCAGTAAAATTTCAACTCAGCTACGTTGCATGTGTTTGACGAGCTTAGAGTAACAATGCCAAAAGCGCTTTGTACTGGAACTAAAAAGATTAACAGGACTAAACCTAACATAGTTAGCTTCGAAAGTTTAAAACCATTGTTAAGGTGTTGATTAGATTGTGACTTATTCAACAAGCCAATTAGGTAAATATATATTTGTTACTGTAAATGCCACCGCAATTAATTTAACTGACAAAGCTCGTGTATTAGTGTTAACTGGAGTCGGTTATCGGGCCTAAATCACCCCTTGAATAACTGGATGGTGCAACCACTAAAACAAGATAGTTGGGATGTACTGGTAATTAATGTTTGAATATAATTAGTTTTTAGGCCTGTTTTAGAATGTTAATTTTGAAGTGCCATAGGGCGGAAAAAAATTCGCCTCAATACTGGAATTTATGTAGGTACACTTATAATTTATATATTTTATTTTTCAAAATTAAAATAACGAATTTATTGTGGAAACATAATCGTATGTGATATATTCCAAAAACATAAATAAATATTTGTTTTTTTTCTAACAATTACAAATTTTGACTAAGGGTGACTCATAATTAATTATATTAAATAAATAAAAAAATCTTTAATTACAGAAAATAGAAAAATCGATTATTATTTTAAATCTCCAAGGAAATAAATTGATTAAATCATTTTGATTATTAATTTTTACTAAAAGTGCCAAAATTTATATTCACAAATAATGGATGAATTGAATTTCTTGTGTTATCAATTAAAAAGAAAATTATTAATTACTAGAGTTAATTAATTATATTGAGCAATCATGACAAGACTAAAAAAAAATTTTTTACTTTCCAAATTTTCGAGTTCGACGTGAAAGTAAATTCTTCACATACCACTCACAGTCAAATCTAAATGCACGAAGAAGCGAAATTAAGACAAAGTTTTTTTATTTTTTATTGCCCTTGTAGGTAGACGAGCATACGGCCCACCTGTAGGTGAGTGGTTACCGTCGCCCATGGACTTCAGCAATGCCAGGGGCAGAGTCAAGCCGCTGCCTACCGCTATGGATTGGATTGTATGATTCGGATGAACTCCAACAGAATGCGGACTACCCGAGCTAACATTGCACTTGCTTAAGTCATTATGGGAAAAATTGTACCGTTCTGAAAATTTGTATCGAGTGGAACCTAAAAGTAATTGATTATATACATAATAATATGTATAAGACGATCTATCTATTACAATAATATATATTTAAACAGCACTTGTCTTGACTGTCTGATTTATCAAAGCCGACCCTGGGGCGCAGGAATACAAACTTCAAAATTCAAGCACGCAGCTAGTACCTTTTGAACTGTTGCATACACATACGAATGAAGCATTTTTGGAAATTTCTCCAATAAGTAAAATATGGGATGAATGGTCTTAAACAAGTTCGTCATTTTTAAAGTGACAAGCGCAAAATTTTACATACTCATTTCAATTGTAAATAAGAATAAAAAAATATATAGGAACTTTGTAGGTTTGTCCTATTTGTGTTTTAAAACTATTTTTCGGATTGTGATGAAACTTGATATGGTTATGGATGGTGCTTCAGGGCTCCTATCAATAAAAAAACAAACTCTATTTTTCATACAATCAGCTATAGTCACAATAAAACCTGACCGACTTTCACTAGTAGCATTTTTTTTTATTGCACTTGTAGGCAGACGAGCATACGGCCCACCTGATGGTGAGTGGTTACCGTCGCCCATGGACTTCAGCAATGCCAGGGGCAGAGCCAAGCCGCTGCTTACCGCTTAATACTCTGCACAAGCCTCGTTTGAAGAAGGACATGTTATAGCGCTCGGGAAACACCGTGGAGGGGAGCTCATTCCATAGCCGGACTGTACGTGGCAAAAAAGATCTCTGGAAACGCACTGTGGATGACCGCAGTGGCTCCAGGTAGTATGGATGAACTCTACTCCGGACTATTATATAATATTTCTAGATAATACAAATCTTAATTACTGAATACTTGAAAGTCAACAAAAAAATACTAAAATCGTATTAAAAATTATCATACAAACCGACCTATTTGTAATTGCCTCATTAATAGTCGAACATAGCAGCCGTAGATGACCTCATTAGCGCAAATTTTCAACGCCGGCGCCATCGAGCCGTACACTTTCGTGCTCGACTTATCTGAAATTATGTACCCGTACTGTTCTAAACAATGCTTCAGTTTAAACAATGACTGGGCTCGTGTGTACTAAAGCAAACGAGCTCTTTGTTCATCTTTAAACCGAAGCAGTAAATACGAGAATCGTTTGCGTCGTGGCTCAACCAAGAATTTTCGGTTAATAGTCCAGTATGGAATTTGAACAAAGCGGGTACATTCCGAATACTCGATACACAGAGAAGTCCAGAGGCAATAATGGAGAATGCCCATTGTAACATTTGTAGCCAACAGCGTGAATCGACAAACTAAATTAGCTTTACACTTATTTGTTCGATTTAGAAGCTTGTTGTGTATGTAATTTGATAACGGTGTTATTAGCGATGTACTTTATAAGCTTTGTGAAAATGTAAGCTTATTCGGGGTTTTACAGGCGGTGGGGCATCCTGTGAGGCCTATTTCTGTCGCAATGCATTTCGGGTTGAAGAGCTTTTGTACTATAAAACGAAGTCTTAGAACTTATATCTCAAGGTGGATGGCACCATTTACGTGGTTGATATAGATTGGCTTCGATAACCATTTGACACCAGGTAGGCTACGAACTCATCCAACCATTTATGTAATAAAAAATATCTGTTTAAAAATCTGGTCCATTGTTAGCTCTATGTCTGTGTTTTACGCTTGGTTGCAAATTAACTCTTTGACATTTTGCTAAGCTGTCCTTTTAATTCTAATGCATTTTGAATGTAGATGGAGGTGGAGAGCACTTACTGGCTTCCACTCTGAGCTCTATGATCATAAAGAATAGTATCCGGTTATTTAATTTATATAATTGTTGTGCTAAATCGAACCACGAACGCCAATTTGGGGTTCCAGCACTCCCTAAACATTCCAATGTGTTTGTTTTCAAATGTTAGCAACCCTTAGCAAATGGTAGCCTTTCCAGAGGTCTTTTTTTGCCACGTACCATCCGGCTATGGAACTTTACAACTTTCGTAATTCACGAACGACCAAGGTGTTGTTATTCGTCGCTTGAATATTGTTCTAACTGTTAGCGTGTAAGTATTTGAAACGTCGGCAATAATAAATCTAATGTTAATAAAAATTAAATAATTTGTTTGTTTGTAAAGTCGGTATACGGACGATTGTGTGTGGTAACGTCAGTAGCAGAACTATCTGCTAGCTCTAACGTCACGCGAGAGGATTGGTAAATGTGTCACAAGTCAACGCTTGGGTCGGTCATGCTTTTTTTTTATTGCCTATATGGGTGGATGAGCTCACAGCCCACCTGGTGTTAAGTGGTTACTGAAAAACCCATAGACATCTACAACGTAAATGCGCCACCCACCTTGAGATATGAGTTCTAAGGTCTCAGTATAGTTACAACGGCTACCCCACCATTCAAACCGAAACGCATTACTGCTTCACGGCAGAAATAAGTGGGTTGGTGGAACTTACTCGTGCGGACTCATAAGAGGTCCTACCACCAGTAATTACGCAAATTATAATTTTGGGGGTTTGATTTTTATTACACGATGTTATTCCTTCACCATGGAAGTCAATCGGGAACATTTGTTAAATACGTATTTTCATTAGAAAAATTGATACCTGCATGCGGGATTCGAACACCGGTCCATCGCTCGATACAAATGCACCGGACGTCTTATCCTTTGGGCCACGACGACTTCTCTGTAGCTTGTTCCGCGCTCTCGCTTGCACGCTTAAGCTCAGGCGGAACGTGACACTTTTTTGTGCGTGCAGGCGGTGTTCATTGATTTATAAGACGTTATCACGTCAAAAACAATGTCAAACCGCAATAATAGTTATAAATATAATACGTTTAATGAAAATTTCCAGTTTAAAACGGCTCAAAACTAGTAATTCTGCAAACAGACATCGTATTTGTAGCTGGTATTTACCTAATAGTTTCGGCACAGATCCGTTAGTGATTTTATCCGTGATCACCGATACAAAACAGGTATAACGATAATTTATCACGGGATTAACTCGATCCCGTGTATATTATTTTTATTTCCCCTCCGGGACGCATATTGCGTGAGGCGAGCCGCCGAAATATTGGATAAATGCTTTGATATTTTATTAACTATCCGAGTGAAGTATTGTTGGCCAAGTTTCGGGTTATTTAATCGGTTTTTGAACGGTCAATAGTTTATTATTGTACTAGCTTTTGCCCGCGACTCCGTACGCGTGGAATAATTATTTTGGCATAACGCTAAATTTTACCCCCACTTCATTTACGTAGAAAGTGAAAATATTTTGCTTAACTTTGGTTTTTCTTTGTTAATGTATGTTTTAATCTTTTAGGCCTCTTAGAAATAGAGTCTATTGGATATTCCGGCGCCTAAGTATGAAGATCGAAGAGAGAAATCTATATATTAACACGCAAACTTGTACCCCTTTTTAAGAAAACTTGCGCGGACGGAGGAGTACGAAATTTCCCACACTTATAGAGAATATAGAGAAGGCGTGCAGAATGTTAGTTTTTTTTTTAAATTATGCCTGAACAATACTTTTATGACGTACTCCACACAGCGGCAGACATCCAAGCCCTCTTGTCGTAGCCGCTGGAAATTACATACCCGACCCTGTAGACCAAATGGTACATAGTCGACGTCGCCCAAAACACGTCATTACTCCTCCTCCCGATCCATTAACGGCGCTTTTAGGTACCACAAGCACCGGTGGTAGATTCAGCGAAGCACTGCTCTTGCTAGGGCCAGTACTAGCAATACTGGGGCTTGAGCCCCGTGAGCTTACCTAGCCTATCAAGGTTATCAGCATAGGTAGGAAAAAAAAGTTACTATATTAGTAGCTATATTTTTTTTGCTTTCGTGGATTTAACTGTGTATCTTAGATTCTGAATGACTAATCCACACTCTTTGGGAAATATTATTGTTTTAAGAAACGTAAAAGATAATTTTTAAAACAATACATGTTAAAAAAAATATATGCTGAAAGCTGGTTTTGTTAAATTACAAAATGAAGGATTCAAGAAGCGATTGTTCGCAGCCGCAACAACTAAATTAATGAAACATAAGCCCCAAAGCAAAGTTCAAAAAGGCTTTATCTTTTTAACAATTTCAATTTGTTATTTTATCAACCCGCAAACAATAGCGAAGGCAAACCGGCGGTCGTTGCCCTTAACCTCATATTAATCGTCTTACATTGCTGGCAAATCAATGTAGAAATGTTTTTATCTATACATTTAAATTAAATTGAAGTCTCTGTTTGTAATATTGTAATAACGGCTTTTTTCTACATACATATGAATATATATACGATCCATACACCAAAATAACATTTTTTACAATTTTTGTCTGGCTGTCTGTCCGGCTTATCTATGGAACAGTTGGACCCATTTTGACGAGACTTTCACTGACAGGTAGCTGATGATATAAGGAGTAACTTAGACTCTTTTTTTTAGACTAGCTTAGCCCCGCGGCGTCACCCGCGGTACGACAATAACCGCGGGTAGCATCACGAGACTCAGCTAGTTACGAATATTACGGGAATGAGCTGAACTTAAACTGTCCGTAACCGCTTACACAAGCCTTGTATTTTACTATATACACATAGTGATTTTTGTTTCATTACATACATAATTCAAATGCATCAAGCTTAAAAAGCGCTGCAGCAGCTAGATACTAATATTTATGGCATCGTTTTCACACGAAACATTAATCACGCTAACTCCAACGTATTATTTTACTTAGCCGACGAAAAGCGCTGAAAATTATTCAAGAATATATTTGAGAACGTTGCTCAATTGAGCGGGTTTTTCGATGAAGAGTAAATTTATGTTACGTTTATTTTTAAGACGTACCTACTTTTTATTAGTTAATTTTTTTAAAGTATTCTATGCATTAGTAATAAATAAAAGTATTTAGTTTGAAAAAAAAAGGGTATTAATAGCTTTTAACACGTTAAATGCCATGCGCGTCTCCTGGCATTGCTGATTCCCATGGGCGACCCTGACTACTTTTTTTTTTACTGCTTAGATGGATGGACGAGCTCACAGCCCACCTGGTGTTAAGTGGTTACTGGAACCCTTAGACATCTACAACGTAAATGCGCCACCCACCTTGACATATAAGTTTTAAGGTCTCTAATTTGCGTATATACTGGTGGTAGGACCACTTGTGAGTCTACGCGGGTAGGTACCACTACTCTGCCTATATCTGTCGTGAAGCAGTAATGCGTTTCAGCTTGAAGGGTGGGGCACTCATTGTTCTATAGACCTGAGACTTAGAACTCATGTTGTCTATGGACTCCGGTAACCACTTAACACTAGGTGGGCCCTGGGCTCGTTCAGACATTTAAGTAGGATTGGTAAGAGCGGGAAGTATGAAAAGACTGTGGAACGGAACGTTAAGATGTGAGTGAGAGAAAACTGTAAGAAAAGGGAAAAGAGAATGACAGACAGAATTACAGAGGAAAAGAAGATGGCGAAGACGGTTAAAGAATGAACAATGCGTAAAGGTGTCAGTTGATTTTTAATTTTAATTAATTTTATAGAAAACTAACTGTACTCGCCCGCTTCGCTGCGCATTTAAAATTGACATTATTATTTATTTTCATTATTATTAGGGAGTCCAACATTCATATAAATATTAGCCTATCCAATAAGTACATGTATTTTCTACATGGATACCAAGTTTCAAGTCAATCGGATGCATGGTTCAGTAGTTATAACGGAACATCCGTAAAAACCACTGTAGATTTGTATATTAGTATAGATTTTAAAAAAGAAGAATAAAACTGTAGTTAACAGTGGAATTATTTTATTTTACATGCCAAGATCCCTATTCTACATATATTATAAACAAAAAAACTAATTAACAACAAATATTTGTTCTGTTTTCTATATAAATTACTTGTATTTTAGCTTATAATGTGGCATCTCTAGCATTATTTAAATGATGGTAATAAATATTTCGTGTTTTTTTTTTGTTTTTGTGGATGAAGTTTCTTGTTTTTACTGTTAGACGACGTTCATGCAAATTAATATAATGACCGGTTGAATAGTTAAAACGCCGAAAGCAATTGCAAGCAAATTCGTATTCGCTTCGAAATATTGTTTATTTATTGCTTAGATGAGTGGACGAGCTCACAGCCCACTTGGTGTTAAGCGGTTACTGGAACCCATAGACATCCACAACCTAAACGCGCCACTCACCTCGAGATATAAGTTCTAAGGTCTCAAGTATAGTTACAACGGTTACCCCACCCTTCAAACCGAAACGCATTACTGCTTCACGGCAGAAATAGGCAGGGTGGTGGTACCCACCCGCGGGGATTCACAAGATGTCCTGTGGCCTTTAGGTGTTAATTTGGCTCCACCTTAGTTGGCGGGTAAGCTCACAGAGCTTAGACTGTGAGTAACATGGGTGAGCATGGATTGCTCATTTCTTCTAGTCGGATTCTCTTGGCAGAGTAGTCGTGGCTATCATGTTTATGTTACAGTAATGAAAAAATATGTTTTACATATTATGAATAGAACTATAAATTCATACTCACAAGTACGGTCTTCGGTAGTATAGTGGTCAGTATCCCCGCCTGTCACGCGGGAGACCGGGGTTCGATTCCCCGCCGGAGAGGTTTTTTTGCATTTTTTTATTTAATTTTTACTAATGTCAAAAACAAGCTTATTCATAATTTTATTATGAACTTCCATTTCCACGTGTTTTGCAGTTAAATTGTTTATTAAAATTCTCGATTGACTCCTTAAAAGTTATCTTCCTATATATTTTATTATGAGTATTTGCTATAATTACTTTGTAAGGAGAACGGCTTTTTAATGATAATTAATTTAATGTATTCTCAAGTCTTTTGATAATTGTGTTTTTGGGATCAAAGGCTTTTATAAAAGCTTATATAATATAAAGATAAGTTTGAGTCTGTTTGAAGTTATATTTAACCATATTAATATCGTCTGCACCCAAAGCGTCCGCAAAAAATATATGGAAAAATCCCGTGTGTGAATAATCTACTTACAAAATTTACTTGATTAACAATAATTTAAATAACAATACATAAATACACTTCATTCTTTTTAGGCAATGGCTGAGTATATTTTGAATACGAATTGTAATTCTACAATATTCAAAACTAGTTTGAGGTTAAAATTCGAAGCAAATTAGGCATTTAAAATATTATTTACGATCTTAGAAGTACCTACGTCTTTCACAAATTATTTATTTCAATAAATAGATAAACAGATCCCTAGATAGAACTTAGGTATAGACCGTACATGGGACTGTATGAAATATGCTTCTAAAGAATTTCTGTACTGAGAGATATTTATTCGGCCTTCAGTCACGGTTTAATACACCTTGTGTTGTTAGGTCTCCCTTGGAGGCGCTCGGGTAGCTGTTAGCAAATCTCGCCTCTTCTGGCTGGTTGATTTCTTGCTCGCCCACCTGTTCTTTTGAACTGGAAAGGCCTCCGGGACATCAGTAATACCTGAATGGTAAAAATATGTGTGGTGTCGTGGGTCACCGGATAGGAACGAAGTTCCTTATTATAAAAATATTAATTTTAAGTTCTATTCGAGGTTGAAGAAAATAATTATTCGGGTATACATTTTTTATTATAACTTCTTTATTGATAAAAAAAATCTAATTTACAAAGTTATCAACTTAATTTTATTCACAATGATTTATAAAAAAATATAATAAAAATATGTTATATTTTGTACGTTATTACAAAGTTAAGTCGTACACTGTGTGCATTACTAATAAAAATCTTACGTTACGGACGTTTTTTCTCGGTTAGGGTACCCCTCCGCATCGTCCCGTAAGGAACTTCGTTCCAAAAAAAGAAAGAAAAAAAAGTAAGTATAAAATACACGACTGACATCCTTAATTCCAATTTTATGCTTTAATTATTCTATTTTGAATTCATCAGACCGCCGGTGCTTCTTTTTAATATTTTTTTTTGTGATTTTCATATAATTAGTTTCCGGCACCACTATACGTACTTAGGAATTGGCCACAATCTACACTGAAATCGACTTTTCTTGGAATAGTTAAATGAGTGATTAATATAATACTAACACGCCACGAATTTTCGTTTAATTATATTCTAGCAGTCTGACACTTCAAACAGTTAATTTTTTATGTATAACTAACCCAAACTAAACCGCTACCTAATCTCCACTCGCCTTTAAACATAGAATGGTCCACTCATCTTCGGTCAACAAATAATAAACACCGCTACTCCCTAAATACTCGATATTGACAGAATTCTAACTTATGAGCGAATATAATGATTTTAGTGCCACAGTGCTCCGTTGTAGGTCAAGCCTATTTGCTATTGTTTTAAGGTTGAAATTAATCAAGTTCGAGGCGATTGAAGTCTCAATAGCATTGATATAATAGTCTATATTGAAACTCATGCGTTAGTGATACGTCATGCATCATGATTGTGGGTTCACAATGGGCATTGTAACTGGATTTTTTTCATTTACCACGAAATGCTCCATAAATAGAGGCTATAATTCTAAGAAAAAGTTATTGAAGTGAAACTTCTAATGCGACCCCCAACAAGGTTGCGTTAAATGTTTAACGCTATCAAAGACAGTGAATGCGTGGCATTCGAACATATGCACGTAGTATACCTGTTACAGGCCAGCGCGAGTTTTAGTAACGAGTAGCGTCCAATATTTTAAAGACGTATTTAAAAAAAATATATGTACCTATATGTATATTTATTTTTCTATCTATAATTTAAAATATATGTAGTATAAATGTTGAAGATGTCGCATATACACAGCACTATTACAAGAGCAATCTGATTTAAGGATTAAAAATGAAGAAAACCACAATACTACACATCGAAAAAGAAGAAAAAGAAGTTTCACTTCATTCACGTGTACCAAGTTGCACGCGCATCGTTTTTTTTCATTTAAGGGGTTCTTCGACTCACCGTGACTCAGTCTGCCTGCGATCAAGGCGCTTTCAGCACGCTGAAATATCGGAAGCTCATTAAATGTAAAAGTCGTGGTACGGTGCCACTAAATAGTGTTTTTATATTAATAACTGAGAACCAATCACGCACGGTCATCCGCCCCCAACTTAGAATCCCATGTGTTATGGGCACCAGAGACTGATCATTATACTTATATATGTTTAAATATATACATATAAAGATAATAAGCACCCAGACAAAGAGCAAACAGACCTGCTTATCACGCAAATGTTTGCTTAATCTGGAAACCGAACCCGCGACCCCCAGTCAGGGGCGCTAGCTACTGCACTATCGGGCCAGTCAAACGTAAATATCCATAGATATCTATATAGTAATACGTGATGCAAAAACTTTGTATCCCTTTTTACGAAAATTGCGCGGACGTAGGAGTATGAAATTTTCCACACTTATAGAGAATATAGAGAAGAAGTGCACAATGCTAATTTTTTTTTTTAATTATACATAAAAGATACATTAAATCAATAAAGAAAACATTACACACACTACATACCATGTATTTGACGCACACACGCATGCATACTATTTATTGTCAAACTTTTGTTCTTGACGTCTGTTGTCAAATTGAGGATAGATTAAATATTGTTTGTCTTTGTTAATATTTTTTATAGTGTAGTCTTGGCGAAATTTGTGATTATAGAAGTATAAAATACAATCATAATAATAGTGTACAAACTTACAATTCCAATTATAGTCGAATTTCGACTACTGCGGGACCTCTAATACATAGAGATACAAGTTCCAAACGGATCGCATTTTGTCCATCCCAATACATTCTATTCTTTACAATATACTACAATACATAAATGTATTATACATATAGCGTGTTTTTTTCCTTATCTTGCCTATTTGTCAGTACTGAATACCAAAAAAAACAAAACAATGGATAACGTTCATTTGGGTTTTTTATTACCCGCATTGCCGCGGGCCGACACACGTAATATCCGAATATGACGGGGACTTTATCCCTGAAAAAGGCCTAATAAAAGCAATAGCACGGGTCCACTAATAGCCCAGAACTTAGGAACGAGTTACAGCGACCTTTATCTTTTATTAGACATCGCGTAGTGCCCGCTGTACGTATTGGCGAAAGAAACTTTCAATATTAAGGGGCTGTGCAGACGGGCCTTTTTATATAGGTTCTATCTATACTAATATATAAACCTACAGTGGTTTACGGATGTTCCGTTATAACTACTGAACCATGCATCCGATTGACTTGAAACTTGGTATCCATGTAGAAAATACAATTTTAAATGCGCAGCGAAGCGGACGAGTACGGCTAGTTATAGATAGGACTGATGTGTTAGAGTAAAAAAATTAAATATGGAACGGTCGAAAAATCCGTCTTAGGAAAACAATAAATAAATAAGAGTGCTAAATAACATATTGACAATAAACCATCGATCAGTAAATTACTTTGTACCTAGTTAGACTCTCGCCGGATCTTCTCAGTGGGTGGTCTCTCCGGTGGTAGATTCTGCGAAGCACTGCTCTGGCTAGGGTTAGTGTTAGCAACGTACTCAGGTTAGAACCCCGTGAGCACATTTACTCGTTCGATGAATCTAGTATGACCCTTCAAGTTCACTAGAATAGGTAGGCTAAAAAAAATCCGATACGAGACTATGGTTCCATGTTTCCATGAAGGTGAATGCGGCAGATTCACTGATTTAGACTACATTCGGTGGCAAATTCGTGTTTCTTATTCAACGTGTCGTAAGTTTTACTTTACGAGGTACCTAACGTTGTTTTTACGTGTCCCATTGAAAAGGGAAGATGTTCGTACAAAGTTTGTACAAACTCCAGCTTTCCTGAAAATTCGGCTAACGCATGCTTCTGTTTCGCGAAAGCTATAACCTTATATACAAGTAAAAGAATTTAAACTTAGAAAAAAACATTTCAGATAAAAACCAATGTGTGTTCGAAACGCTCGTCTGGTGTCATTAACCACATGTCTACTGGCCTCGAAACAAGAAGCCTCACTTCATTAATAATTCTGTGATACCGATCAATTCGGATATCTTATTATTGACCTTAATACATCACTAGTGTATTACATTACATAATGTTCATTTAGTATAATTCTTTTGTGATGTTTACGATTCGATTATGAAATCGTGTGGGTGAGTCGCTTCGTTATTTTGTAAATAGAATAGTGGACACCATCTATTATTGCCTTTGATTTTTTCAAATAATACATTACTATTGATGTTTGTCAGAGCCCAAGAATCGATTATATTCGACTGGGCTAAACATTTTGAATCGATTTCGTTTCCTCCAAGTATTCGCACAGATGTTTTGAATTGTTTGAAAGATTTTGTGCTATCTATATATATAAAAATGAATTGCTGTTCGTTAGTCTCGCTAAAACTCGAGAACGGCTGGACCGATTTCGCAAATTTTGGTCTTGAATTATCTGTGGAAGTCCAGAGAAGGTTTGAAAGTTAAATAAATATGAAAATGCTCGGAATTAAATAAAAATAACATTTTTGTTTTCCCTTTGAGTTTATTTTATACAAAAGTTTAGGTCTTTTATTTATCGATTGAGGTACGACGAAGTCTGCCGGGTCAGCTAGTTAATAAATAAAAAAATGTAAAATTTTATCGGATTTTTGAAGAGTTGAGAGAGATGGCAGGACGACTTGCGAGTCCACACGGGTAAGTACCACCACCCTGCCTATTTCTGCAGTGAAGCAGTAATGCGTTTCGGTTTGAAGGGCGGGGCAGCCGTAGTTAAAAGTAAGACCTTAGAACTTATGTATCAAGGTGGGTGGCGGCATTTACGTTGTAGATGGGGTCCGGTAACCACTTAACTTCAGGTGGGTCGTGAGCTCGTCCACCTATCTAAGCAATAAAAAGCAACTTGTTAACTTCGGCAGCCCCTTTTCACTAGGGATACAAAAATGACAGACTTTACGACATTTTTAGCGATAGAAACAAGAAACAACTCCAAGAGATCATATTGTTTAATATTTCGAAGACAAGAAGGTAACATTACAAAACAAAAAAAAAACTTCAAGTAACCAACATAACAGTAAAAAATAATTTTGATACCTTCAACGGCGTACAAAGTACCGTCGTTAGAGGCTTCAGCCATTGGTAACTAAGCACCATAAAAAACTCCCATGAAACTTGTTTCTTTTGGCGACAGATGGCTTCGATGTTAAGGCAAGTGATATTTCTTTATGACATAATTTAAATAAAGGCATTCCACCAGATAAAAGAAACGATAATTTTTAATGGTATTTCGGTTACTTGAATTTTATATATTTCATTATATTATATTTTTTTTCGGTTTTCGCAAGGATTATAGTAATATTACTATATATTATAGTAGTATTTTAGTAGTATTACTCACTGGTGATAGGACCTCTTGTGAGTCCACACGGGTAGGTACCGCCCCGTGTATTTCAGCCGATATGAGGTGATGATGATGATGATGATTAAATTTATAATTTTCTAGACTATCACTCATCATATTAAATTATTATTATTCATTTATTTATTGCATAGATGGGTGGACTAGCTCACAGCCTTCCTGTTAAATTAAGTTAAGTGGTAACCACTTAACACATCCCATAGACATCTACAACGTGAATGCGCCACTCACCTTGAGATATAAGTTCTAAGGTCTCAGTATAGTTACAGCGGCTGCCCCACCCTTCAAACCGAAACGCATTGCTGCTTCACGGCAGAAATAGGCAGGGCGGTGGTACCTACCCGTGCGGACTCACAAGAGGTCCTACGACCAGTAATTACGTAAATTATAAATTATACCTAATTCAAATTCTTCGTCCTGTCTAAGCGACACCAAGACATCTGAGCTAAACAGTTCGCTCTTCGTCTCTTAGAATTTATCGAGACATAATTCTTACGGTAATGGACTGTAATCTAACTCACGTTCTGAGACTTAGCCTTGTAAAATTTTACACCTGATCCACTTATATAATGTAGATGGAGACCGTAATGTATTTCAGAAGCGGCGAAGTGGCGAAACGTCTTAGATATTTTAGGGGTTAGTTAATTTTGTTTCGTGATCCCTTTAATGGAAATTGTTCCAAAACTGTTGTTGCAAAACAATAACGTTGTATTCAATCTATACTAATTCGCGTAATAACTACATTGAGTCGCGAAATTCGAATGAAAATTTACAGTGATGCATAGCTTGTTGGCATATTTTATTATATTTTTGGTGAAACATTTAAACATTCCTGACAATAGTTCAGACTACCGTTGTGCTGGTATCCCACGACGCAAGTATGTTGGGGATGGTTCAAAATTATGACAATAATATTTTTAATTTCAAACGTATGTACCTATTATACGTTCACCAATCACCGTCACGACAAACTATTTAAACACCCGTTAGTGGATATACTGCGCATTTACTTGTGATTACAATGTGGGCCTGCACGGGCAGATACCACAATCCTGCCTATTGCCGCTGCGAAGCAGTTCCATGCTGAAAAGCGACTTTTACTGGTGGTAGTACCTCTTGTGAGTCCTCGCGGGTAGGTACCACCACCCTGCCTATTTCTGCGGTGAAGCAGTAATGCGTTTCGGTTTTAAGAGTAGGGCAGCTCTTGCAACTACACTTGAGACCTTAGAACTTATATCTCAAGGTGGGTGACGCATTTACGTTGTAGATGTCTATGGGCTCCAGTAACCACTTAACACCAGGTGGGCTGGGAGCTCGTCCACCCATCTAAGCAATAAAAAAAAAAAAAACACAATTGATTGATTGTTATGCATAAAGGTTCTGGTAGCCATATTTAATATGGACGGTGAGCTTGTCTGTACGTCTAGAGCAATAAAAATACTATATGTATTGCCCCCTAATCTACTATATGTATTGGATTTCCGGCGAGAGTACTATCATTATTATTCAAACATAATTATTATATTTATTTATCTAACAGATAATCAGAATTTGGGGCTTAAGGAATGATTCCGGAGAACGTCACAAAAAAAAAACCACTCAACCCAAGGCTTAGAACTGAGTTAATTCTGATTACATATTTATTTATTTTTAGGATATATTATTATTACTTGATTTATTATTGTTTATTTAAATTTGAGCGTTCTAGTTTGGAATTTAGACTTCGAAGCCCTGGTTTGAATGTTACGTCAACTATGGCGACCTTAGGAACAACCTTTGCATAGAATGTAGGTATTCAGGACTAGACAATGAGTCCTTAAATTTAGTACAATGTCTTTGTTTTTAGGTTCTGTGATCTCCGACTTTTTGAACTGCTTCACAGTTTTCGTGGTCTAATGACCAGTGACTAATTTCTGTGGGTAAAAAAAAAATTGTCCAAGAAATGCTTTATTATAAAATTAAACTAAATTATTTTTCCTAGTGAAGTCATGAACCGATTTTAAATACACACCTATATTTTAAGTGGACAACTAATGATTCAACCGAAAAATTAACATTTAAAAACATGAGCAATCGAAGCAAATCCCCAGTCAAGTTCACGATGGCCCCCACAAAGAGTGGTTCCGTTGATAAATTTCCTACCTTCATACCACGATAAAAAACCATAAAAGCTATTTTCCGGATCACTGATCGTTTATATTTGACGTTCATAACACGTAAATATCTTTTTACCCAATCCACAGATTCGGTAGAATCTGGCGCCAAGTTCCGTTCAAAAATCCCGTTGTAAACGGAGCGCCAGACTACCGACTGTGTTTACTGTGAGCAGAACAGTTTTTTGAGGTTGCGAAATTTTATTTAATTCTACGGTACTTCTGGTTCCTAAATTGTATATTATATCAATCACTCACAACTTTATTTTACTGATATTAACTAGNATTTTTAAATTTTCAATAATTTTTTTTTAATTTTTTCATCTTTATGACGGTTTCTTGGTATTTTTTTGTATTTCACATATTTTTGTAGAGAATGAAAGCTATTGAAGTCTTCTTTTTTTTGTAAAGTGCAAATGTTATTGAGATGAGTTTTATAAACGTGGACTTGGCGCAATTTTTTACAGTGAAACTGTTTTTGTTCGGATAGGTAGTTACGAATGTATCTTGTTTTTACTTTTGTTCTTAAATGTATTTTGGTTTAATTAAAAAAATATATGGTGTAGTGGATAAGTCGTACCTACTCATTGTGCCATCATTTGGCCTATTTATACAATAAAAATTTTACTCAGACCTCATGGGTCAAGATGAGTGGAGGGCTCCTGCAACCACTAAACACTGGCTGGAACGTAACTTGGTACACTAGTTAGCGCAATAAAATAAAAAAGTCAAATTGTAAAAACGAAGAAGACGTACAATAACATTCTCACGGATCGCTTGGAGCCTCTGGGTCTGCGGGGGGATTTCGGTTCCCTCTGTATTTTGTACCTTATCTTCTATGGGGAGTGCTCTGAGGAATTATTCGAGATGATACAATCATCTCGTTTTTATCATCGCACCGCCCGCCACTGGAGTAGAGTTCATCCATACTACTTGAAGCCACTGTGGTCATCCACAGTGCGTTTCCAGATGTCTTTTTTGCCACGTACCATCCGGCTATGGAATGACCTTCCCTCCACGGGGTTTCCCGAGCGCTATGACATGTCCTTCTTCAAACGAGGCCTGTGGAGAGTATTAAGCGGTAGGCAGCGGCTTGGCTCTGCCCCTGGCATTGCTGAGGTCCATGGGCGACGGTAACTACTCACCATCAGCTGGGCCATATGCTCGTCTGCCTACAAGGGCAATAAAAAAAATAACAGCGTTTTTTAATTACAATTTCAGCTTCCGACCGTGAAAAGTGAAAAGCTGTAAGAATTCAAAAAAAAAAACAACCTAATGGTCGTTCGTTTGTAAATTCACAACATATTTGAGTATTCTTCGGGATGGAATCCAAGAATAGCCGTATAAATGTTTCTGTTAAAACAAAGAATGTTAGAAGACCAACCTTTTAATGTGGTTTAAATTGTTCTCTCATTCATTGTGGGTGACTTTAAAAATACTGAGCTTTGTCTGACTGAAATGGAGACTGAAAAAATTTAGCCGATAGAGTCTAAAGATGGTTAATTTTTTTGCAGTATATTTAACCTATTCAATATTTTTACTTAACTGTATAATGGTCGATATTAGAGTCATAACGTTGGAAAAACCGTATTGAAGCGACTCTTTTGTTTTTTAATTATCTTGTTGGTAAACTAAATAATTACGCGCTCTGATATGTGAGTGTCCCTATCCAGCGCAATATCTCCTTTCATTTTTTAAGCACAGATAGCCTAGATTATGATCTAATTGGTGTTAACAGGTTATCACAAAGAGAGTACAGTCTATATAATACCTAGAGAGATTTATTTCAATGTATACTGTCCCATATTTAAAACTTGAAATCGTGATTGCTTCACGGCAGAAATAGGCAGAGCATGATACCTACCTGTTCCACAGCGAACGACCAGTATCAGTCGAGAGTAAAAATCGGATATAGTGCCCAAAAAATATCAACACATTTTCATTTTTTAACGGTGGGCAGCGGCTTGGCTCTGCACCTGGCATTGATGACGTCCATGAGTGACGGCAACCACTCACCATCAGATGAGCCGTACGCTCGTTAGCCTACAGAGCCAATAAAAATTATTTCAATACTCGTGACATAAATCTGAAAAATATGGACGATGTTATTCCAAAATACACAGAAATTCGGAATGCGGTTTGAAGCATGGGAGGAAACATGACAAAAGTGAAGATCTCCCACCGAGCGGGTGAAATTTCTCGGTAGACCGACTGTTTGGAACTTGTGACAACTTATGCAAACTTACCTTGAAAATGTCGTTAGCGAGATTCAGGCGTCTGTCAAATATTCTGTCTCCTATAATAGCTACCGCCACGGGTGGGACAGCCGTTAAACAATGCAATTGAACTTCATGTCTCAAGGCGGGCAGCAGCGTTCACGTTGTGATGTCCATGGGCCCGAACTGTAACCACGGACACACGATTTTGTCTGAAGGGTAGGGCAGCCGTTGTAACTATACTGAGACCTTAGAACTTATATCTAAAGATGGGTAGCGCATTTACGTTGTAGATTTCTATAAGCTCCAGTAACCACTTAACACCGGGTGGGCTGTGAGGTCATCCACCCATGTAAGCAATAAAAAAAAAGTAATACCAAAACGTGGCAAAAGTTTCCATTATGATTCAAATATCAGTACGCAACCTTCATTCTAGCGTGTATTTGAATAGTCCTCTTATTCGAATATTGAGAGGACGACCTGGCGGCGAGATGGTCTTCCAATGCGCCTGGGATTCCCGGGGAAGGTCCGACATACGAAAGCTAAACGAGTTAGTTCGGTTTATTGAATATCAGGGATATGACGCGGTCCTAAGGGAATGCCGAAGGATCGAACAGTTTTCGCATACGCCGCATTCGAGTTACGAGACTTCGCACGACACAGGTAATGGATATTGAGGTAAATAAATCTTCAGTTGGTGTTTTCGGGGTTTGACGTTTGGCGTCAGCGGTTAATGGATTGCTTCCTTTTGTTTTAAACTACGCTATTGTCTGTCACTGTCAAGATAGATTACAAAAAACGTTAGAAGCTTTACAAAATAAATTTATATCGTAAACTGTGAAATATTCGAAACTGTTAATATAAAATCACTAAACAAATTCGAGGTCGTCGTCGAGTCGTCGTGGCCTAACGGATAAGACGTCCGGTGCATTCGTGTTGAGCGATGCACCAGTATTCGAATCCCGCAGGCGGGTATTTTTCTAATGAAATACGTACTCAACAAATGTTCACAATTGATTTCCACTGTGAAGGAATAACATCGTGTAATAAAAATGAAAACCGCAAAATTATAATTTGCGTAATTACTGGTGGTAGGACCTCTTGTGAGTCCGCGCGGGTAGGTACCATCACCCTGCCTATTTCTGCCGTGAAGCCGTAATGCGTGGGGGTGTTGAAGGGTGGGGCAGCCGTTGTAACTAACTTGAGACCTTAGAACTTATATCTCAAGATGGGTGGCGCATTTACGTTGTGGATGTCTATGGGCTCCAGTAACCACTTAACACCAGGTGGACTGTGAGCTCGTCCAACCATCTAAGCAATAAAAAAAAGGTTTTACTAAAGATATGCTATGTACGAACAGAATTAGCGGAGATTTAGCTATTGTACCACAGGGCTTGAGTTAGAATCCCGGATGGAGACAAGTCTTTGGGATTCGAAATTAGGGTAAAATTATGTGTGGTCACATACGTTATTTAAGAAAAATTACTGTTGGCCCGAAAGACATTCCAGTTTCACCAGGACAGGAAGGCCAGCACAGGCTCAGCCATGAGGGATATAATTTGCTAACAGCTGCCAAAGCGCTTCCAGAGGAGATCTAACACATCAAGGGCAGCCGCATCGCGAATGAATCTAACATATGTTTTTATGTAAATATAATAAGTATGCTATATTTAAAATCAGTACATAATATTAAGTCAGTATCTGTAGAGCCACTTGTCGAGGAACGGTGGTCCAGTTATATCAATGGTCCCGGGGAGGTTTTCGACATCGACAAGACTAGTCTAGACCATTCGAGAATGTTGTAGTCTTCTTATCAGGAATGTTCTGAAATATGGTAATGACGAAATTACCATAAACGCGTGGCATAGGTGACATGAAGATAGATCAAAGTGAAGCGAAGACTGGATCACATAAAGAAAGCAAATTGTGAATGTGAATTTTAAATAATAATATTTTGGTGAATATTTTTATTATATCTGAACACCAGTTAGTACCAATAATATCACAAAAATGTCTTATTAAATCACGCAAAAAACATTTGAACGGATTTGCATAAAACTTCGCACAAATAGAACCTGGACATATAGTGTACTTTTTATCATATGACCCGGATAATACCGGGTATGTACGCTCTAATAAATACGACAGTGTGCTCGTTGGTTCGTGATTTTACGTACCATCGGATCTGTAAATCGACTGGTAGTTTATGAAGAGCACAGAATGACACAAGTAATTCTTTATCCTGCATCCTAGCAACGTGCTTAATTTTGTTCTTGATTAGAAAATAAACGCAGCTGAAACAGCAGGCACGTCTAAGACAGTATACATTCCGGCGTTGACATTAGAAACTTTACATATATAAGAAAGTGTTTTTTATTGGTGGTAGGATCTCTAATGAGTGATAATAGATGGCCTTGTAAACATTATTTTTACGCGTATTGTTTTTGCCTAGAAGCAGTGTAAAAGTAAGTTTAAACCTCATTATCTCCATATTAACTATGGTAAGCTTAGGCCATTTTGTGCTGACAGCAACATATATACTTATGAGTATTTAAAAAACATAAACAGATTTATGGATATCAATTGTTTGGAATCCTCACTTACAAAGTACCTAACCCATCTCACTATGTGATTAAAAAAATTGTATTTAACTCCAAAAAGAAAAAGTATCATCAAACTTTCCCATTAATTAATTTAAGTTAGTTAACTGTCAAATGGAAAAAAAAAGTCAATCTAAGTACAATTAAAATACATTTATTTAGAGCCAAACCCATGCCCCATCATTTATGTAAATATTTTTATACAAAGTTAGGTATAAATAAACAAATTAAAATCAACAATTACAAAGCTGAAGTTATCGGCTTCGCTCAACATATTGCGTTCGTACAATTGTAAATAATCAATGTATAAATAAGCTACCCAATATATCAGAACTAAACGGAAACTTTGCAAAACAATAACAATAGTCATATTTCATTTCATTTTCTCGTATCGGTACCAAGTCGGTTCTGTTCTGTGTTGCTGTAAAGTCAAACTTTGTTACGGAATTTCAACAATTGAACGGGAATTTTGATGTTTCGTTTATCAAAATATCGACTGTAATATTTATTGTTGTTTTTAGGTTGGACATGTTCTTGTTTTGTTTTTGAATTTCATTGGTACTAAATGTTTGTATCCGAACGTATGTAGCGTTTGTCCCTGTTTTCCAATTACAGCACAAGAGCGCATTATGCGGCATAATGCTCAACGATAATATAAACAAAATTTCGATCAATGCCAACTTAAAGAAAAAACACTTGTAAATTTTCTGTCACCGGTAGTTTTACAATTACAGCACTAGAGCGCATTATGCGGCATAATGTTTAACGTTGAATGTTCCAACTACAGCAACGCTTCGCACAATCGAGCACTCTCTAAAGTACTGCTCTCGCGTGATACTCGCAATCACTCACGATACCGACTCAGTGACAGAAAATTGACAAGACGTGTTTTTTCTTTAAGTTGGCATTGATCGAAATTTTGTATATATTATCGTTGAGCATTATGCCGCATAATGCGCTCTTGTGCTGTAATTGGAAAACAGAGTGTGTTATTTTGTTGTTGACTATAATTAAAAGTCAGAAAAAGTCACCAATATTGTCTTAAACGAGCGAATGAAACACCATATATAAATTACATTGTACATAAATGTCGTTTTAGTAAGCAGATGAGTAAACCGAGAAAAATATTAAAAAAATAATTTATTCGAGAAAATTCCGCACACAGCAACACCCTCTACAATACTTTACGAATTGTTTGCCTTCAAAACATTTGTATTACTTACGAACTCGCACACTCGGGTGATAAAGACAAATTAAATGTATAATTATTTCAATGATCCGTAGCCCAGAGTTTACAAGTAAAATACAAAACTAACTTTAACTTTAACTCAATTTAAAAGAAAATTATATTTATGGCTAATAGATAAGGCTTATTATAGTGTGCAAGAATTTTTAAATGATAAGTATTGTACATAATAAAATATTAGAATAAGAAGTGATAGAATGTAAAAATAGGTAGATTTAGTAAAGTTTGTGTTAGAATTAATATAAAAATAAGTTAAATTTTCGCATGCCTAAACAGGCGAAATATATGAAACTATGTCCTATATCCACAATATTTTGTAAACTATATTTCTGGCGAATAAAGATTTACTTCTTCTTCTTCTTCTTCTTCTTCTGAATTACTACGAAGCTACTACTACTACTGTTGGCGATTTGAATTTTTTTTATGGGCGCTGTGTCAGCAGTTTCACACGAATATCGCATTTAAAAATGAGTTTTTAATAGTTTTATCATTGAATGGACGAATCTTAGTGGCAACGACTGTAAAGCTTTTTGGATTTTAATATTTTTTAAAAAATCGTTCATTGAAATATTTGATTACCAAACAAGATTTTTTCTTCATTTAAGGTATGTGATATTTTAAACAATAAGTCGCTAAGTGGGTGGCGACATTTCGAATTTTCGTAAACATTTAACACTAGACGGGCCTTGAGCTAGTCTGATATTTAGCAGCAAAAGTGTGAGGTTTATAATATTTCTACCATCTTTACCTATCTTACCTATGAAGTTGCCTTTTTGTAATGACGTAATTTGATTTAAAAAAAATGGAATTCTATTTTCCCTACATTTGTATCATTTTAATCAAAATAAACACGATAAAAATACGAGTAATTATGGAATACGAGTTCGGTCGCGGTAGCAATGCCACAAAAACGGCTCACAGCGCTAATGACGTGTACGGAATTAACAAAAACACGACTCATTATTTTGATCTAAAAAAATGAACGCTGTAGTTTCCCGGAAACTAAAGTTCTCAACGAAGAGTTACAGGCAATAGTGGAAGCTGAAGATATTCAATCAATCGCTGAGTTAGCAGTAGCTTTCATCGTCAGCATCAAAACAATATTGTAAAAGATAAAAAAACTCCATATGTAAGAGAGAGTGCCGCGCGAACCGAATGATCGCCAGCGCGACGAACGCATTAAGGTAAGCCTTGCATTGTTTAACAGAGACCATCTCATAGTGACTGGTTATCGTCACAAATGGACGTCAGCAACGCCAGGTGCAGAGCCAAGCCCCTAGATGATAAAGATTATACAACAGACAACAGACGACAATGATGCAACAGGATTTGGGTACAAAAGTATTTATTTGGGCATAGTAACTGTATGTAAAAGGTGCTCGTATATTAATTAATAATATAACTATAATAAATATAACTATATTAATCTATGTATTTACTAAAAAATATTGAATGTTTCGATCAAAACATTGAAATTAACATTCATATCAAAACCACACAATATTTAATAATAAAGATAGTGAGTGTGGTATACGGTCTAGCATCTATTTCTCCATTAATTTATTAACCAATACACCTACCACGTTTTTTTCTTTATTACCCCTGGTTGAGTGATAGATAATACCTTAGCTAGTAAATTCGGGAAAGAATATTAATATTATCTAATGAATAAATAAAATAAAAAAGTCATTTCGAAAACATTTGGCTTCACGGGCTCCCTTAGAAAAGTTCCCAAAGAAAAATTATATTATTTTGCAAAATTAAAAGCACCCATTTCACAGTGTCTTTGCTTAATAGTAAATTTGAACTTATTAATAAACCAACACAACGGCTTTATATTTAATACAGTACACTGCAACATGTTGCTTCAATGTTTGTCAGCAGTTCGGGTTTTGCGGTCGATCCAATTGTCAAGAGTTGTTAGCAAGTGGATTGAAAGGATTTGACAAGGGTCAGCTTTGTTACCCATTCATGATGCTTGCTTGATTCTTATGCGGTAAGTACTAGTGTTTTCGGCTGTTTCAATTAAGATGCGAGTTTTTCTGTTCAAAATTTGTTTTTGTATTATTTGCGGCGATTTTGTTGAGGAAAAGTGCAAATATTTTTTGGCGGTACCAAAATAGTTTTCAGTTAAGCTCTCAATCGATATTAATACGCTCTGTACTAAATATTCTTATATAAATCATTTGTCATACTGTTATGTTTTTGTGCTATGTTATGCTTTATTTAGTATTCAAACCGAACTACTTAAGTTTTTGGAATAACGGTTGACTACGGATTACGAGACCACACCTCACGCATTATGGAAAGTTAAAAATAACATATTAGAATTCTAAAGAATAAATATTTATTTATTTGTTACAGAGAGAAACTTTATTTATTTATTGAATATTTAAAAAAAAGTATGTACAAAGGCGAGATTGACCCGG
This sequence comes from Bombyx mandarina, assembly GCF_003987935.1. The sequence goes on along the minus strand of NW_021011488.1, from coordinate 715,785 downwards.
ACGTGAGCTGTAAAAATCTAAGACTAAATCTTGTGTACATTATTCGTTGTTTTTCATCGATTAGTCAACTCGGAGCTTGTGAAATAAGCTCAAGAATATTGACTTTCTGTAGGCAATTAAGATAAAACCCCCATGGAGGCACTACGGTGACATTATCGGCGATGTTGGCCACGTTTATTTATTATGAATGGGATAATAGTTGGATGATAACGTTATTACTTTATGGATGTTGGGTTCGATGTTTTGTTAGTGAATAATTTACTACATTGCCGTTTATATTTGGAAGAAAGTTTTGCTTAAATTTACTGGTGACCTATTAAGTGAGTTGTCGATAGACTTCATATTGTGGACGCCAAGGCTACCGGTCATCGCTCTCGTCGAACCCGTCGTTTGCTACGAAGGGCTCGGCGAGTAAATTAGCCCACAGACAGCCCACTGAGTTTCTCGCCGGATCTTCTCAGTGGGTCGCGTTTCCGATTCGGTGGTAAATTCTGCGAAGCACGGCTCTAGCTATGGTTCGTGTTAGCAACAACATCAGGTTTGAGCCCTGTGAACTAACCTACTCGCCCAGTAATGCTGATACGGTCTCTCAAGACCATCAGCTTAGGTCAGAAAAAGAAAAAAAAGAGCCATTGGTCCATTGAGCCATGTGGTCATGCTCTCATTTGTATTTTATAATGGCTGTCTCATACTTCAATCCAAATAGGTAGAATGGTAGTAGCGATATGTGCAGGATTTCAATACCACCTACAATAATACAATATGTGTCAAGGTCAGTCAGGTTGTGATGTTGAACAATGAAGGACTGTTCGAAAGCCGGCAGCGTCTTAAAACTAGGTGAGCCATAAGCTCAGGAGTGAAAAAATAATATAATTTTTATATTTAACGTGATTGCATGAACTTTAATGAACTATGAACACAAAAGGGATTAAAGTCAGAGAGAGACTGTGACAGGCAACGCCCACAATTCCCTGTAGTTTTGTGGTCACAGTATTCTTAATTAAAAATGATGCGTGACAAGTCTTGGCAGCCATTATGAAATGAAATGAATCATTCATGCGGATCTTTGAAATGAATACGGAAGCCCTTAATGGCGTAAAGAAGATTGCCCGCATATCTCATTCTCCAGTACTATGAGTTATTGGTTTTTTTTATATTCATTACTTAAATTAAATTTATTACATCTTTTTTTTTATGACATCTTTCAAAATTTTGTCATTACTGATAGTTGGATAGTCCTATAACTCACCCTATCTAACGTATCTTCAAAATAAAATATCAATAGGTCTGAAAATAACCGGCTGAAATGCAATCGTTCAATGTTACACGGGATTATAATAAGGATAAATACTACCTTAACTTGAACCACTTTTAAGGTACATTGTCTCAAATCAATACGCAAACAATCGTGTAAAATGAATAGCTTAGGTATATGTATGTACATAGTCTTAGACATAGGANTATCTAACGTATCTTCAAAATAAAATATCAATAGGTCTGAAAATAACCGGCTGAAATGCAATCGTTCAATGTTACACGGGATTATAATAAGGATAAATACTACCTTAACTTGAACCACTTTTAAGGTACATTGTCTCAAATCAATACGCAAACAATCGTGTAAAATGAATAGCTTAGGTATATGTATGTACATAGTCTTAGACATAGGAAGGAAAGTTGCGGCGAGGCTTGGGGGTGGCCTGTATGTCCAGCAGTGGACGTCTGTGGATTGAAAGATAGAAGATAGATATGTACATAATAATTATTTTTTTATTTTTATTGCTTTGATGAATGGACGAGCTCACAGCCCATCTGGTGTTAAGTGTTTACTGGAGCCCATAGACATCTACAACGTAAATGCACCACCCACCTCGAGATATAAGTTCTAAGGTCTCAGTATAGTTACAACGGCTACCCCCACCCTTCGAACCGAAACGCATTACTGCTTCACGGCGGAAATAGGCGGGGTGGTGGTACCTACCCGTGCGGACTCCCAAGAGGTCTTACCACCAATATTTTACGCATTCCAAACTCTCAGTACACTTGATTGTATTGACATCGTTTCAATTTCAAAATTGGACAAAAGGTTCAATGTCTATATATTATACATACATACACGACGGAGGGACTGGCCCCATCAGTGAGATCCACTCCGTTCGGATGCTCGAGCTGAAAATATGTGTTGTGCTTTTTCTTTTTCTTACCTAAGCTGGCAAACTAGTGGGTTATGCCAGCGTGACAGGGCGAGTAGATGAGCTAACCTATCATAACCTAATCTGAGAATGTTGTGCGAGAATAGTAAATCGTGCCCCACCCTTCAAACCGAAACACATTACTGCTTCACGGCAGAAATAGGCAGGGTGGTGGTACCTACCCGTGCGGACTCACAAGAGGTCCTACCACCAGTAAAAGGAATAAATTTAGCAGTAGTAAATGTAGTACAAAACTTTTCTAGGGAAATATGTACTTAACAAATGTTCACGAAATACACCCGCCATGAACCAATGACATTATGTAATATAAATTAACCCCACAAAAATTATATTTCGCGTCATTATTGGTGGTAGGGTGTGTTGTGAGCCCGGGTGGCGACAATGACGTTGTTGATGTATATGAGCCCCAGTAACCATTTAACGCCAGGTGGGTCGTGAGCTCGTCCGCCTATGAAAGCAATAAAAAAAAAACCAAAGATAAATTCAATTCTACAAAATGAACGTTCAGGTCGGAAAACTTCTTTGTCATATTCTGAAATCTAATAAAGAAGGGGTACACTTTATTGACCATTCAAAGGAATCTCGGGTCCCCCTCCCGTTCCTTTAAGCGTACCTTATCAGTCCTCATAACGTTGCGGTGAAGTTTTGCAATCGTTCACTTTTCGAATATTTTTTGGATAAGTCTCTACAAGGTTTATTAAACGGTTGGCTAAAATGAGAGATTCTAATTCGGTACTGTTTCAAGAATTATAATGAACGGTTGACGTACACGTAATTGGAAATGCGGGTACTATTTTTTTTTCGTGTGTCATCAAGACTGTAGACACGATTCTGATCTGTAGATTTAAAGATCTGTAGATTTTGATCTATTACACAATAACAATTATACTAACATACTACTTATATTAACAATAATACTAAACAATAATAATAATAATAATTGTTGGTTCGAAGTAGGTATCAGTGGAATGGAATATTTGAAATGTATTCAACTGATAACTACTTTTAATAAATGTATCTTTTTTATTTGATTGGCTTTGTTAATTATAAGTATGTTTCAATGGTACTATGTACACATATGGACTTATTGTTGTCTGAAATAAAATAAATCATTCATTCATTCATTACCAAGAACCACAGTGTTTTCGGACGGTAGAAATATCATTCCTGACACGCGCCATTCGGCTTCAGAATGAAACTGGCCATGACGTGGGTAGGCTGTGGCAAATACAATTTTTTGAATGTAATTATGCTATTGATCACCTCTTTGTCTAGTGGTTAATGATCTTCGCTGCAGTACCAAGGGATGCAGAATCGATTTATGGTCGAGGTTAAATTCTTTCTATTTGCTATTCATGGTACTTGGTTTTATTGTGTATTTGTACTCCTGGATCCATGGTAGGCTGTTTGGCGTTAATGAAACCTGCCATATTATCCACCACCAATAATCGCACTAACAATAATCCATTAGCAGTTGTTACTCACTTAAAAGTAACGAGGCCCTAATGCAATCCAATCTAATTTCATTGGTCCCACAAAAGGTAGCCTGGAAACATAATGCGAACGTATAATATCCATTTCCTTGGAATACTTGGAGCTTCACTGCGATTGGGATATAGTTGTAGTTTTGTGCCAATCTCGGTGGGATTTCGAAAGATTACACGCTTATCTGTAATATTGGTGAAGATATTGTAACTAAGGGATCGGAAAAGGGACTTCTTTTAACGTATTAAACGTTATTTTTTTATGGATGGATTAGCCTTAATTTAATAGTAATTGTAATAAACAATGAGCAATCTTTACCAGATCTGACCAGGGGGTAAGTAAGCGATAAGGCTGCAGATAGTTACTTAAAAAAAGGAATCACCATTATTAGAGTTATAAACCTAAAGCATAGTGAATGAAAAAAACAAAAAAAAAGCACACTTCTCGCGTTTGTGCCAAAAAAATGCGGCTGACTTAGCTATCTGAAACTATTTTAACTTTCCCCGTATGACTATTCCCCGTATTTTTACTGGTGGTAGGACCTCTTGTGAGTCTGTACGGGTAGGTACCACCACCATGTCTATTTCTGCCGTGAAGCAGTAATGCGTTTCAGTTTGAAGGCTGGGGCAGCCGTTGTAACTATACTGAGATCTTTGAACTTATACCTCAAAGTGGGTGGCGCATTTACTTTGTAGATGTCTATAGGCTCCAGTAACCACTTAACATCAGGTGGGCTGTGAGCTCGTCCACCCATCTAAGCAATAATAAAAAATAAAAATAAAACTTTTCCCGCATGAAGCATTGCTATTGTACAAATATATAACTATTCTATTTATGTATAGGAATATAAAGCAGGTAAACATTTCCCGGTCCGGAAAACCCGATGCCGCGTGTTGCGGTGAGCCGTTCCACGTCACCAGATTGAGGTCACCGGTGTTCGATTCGTAGCACGGAAATTTCGTAGGCTTCTGGGAACTAGAATCTAGATTTCTTTCAGCACTTCCAAAACTCTGGGAAAGAAATTTGAATACGTAGGTACCTATGTGCGTCTTTTCATTAGGCTTTCTCTTAGACGCCACGTAATATTCAATGTATTCGTAAAAAAAAAATCTATGCTCAGACAAGAAAAACTGGTGTCTTAAATTTCCTGATACTTCGTAAACTCTCTGAAATGTAATGTTTTACAATATATGGACTATTATTTTATATTACTGGTGGTAGGACGTCTTGTGAGTCCGCGTAGGTAGGAACCACCACCCTGCCTATTTCTGCCGTAAAGCAGTAATGCGTTTCGGTTTGAAGGGTGGGACAGCCGTTGTAACTATACTTGAGACCTTAGAACTTATATCTCAAGGTGAGTCGCCCATTTACGTTGTAGATGTCTATGGGCTCCAGTAACCTTTTAACACCCGGTGGGCTGTGAGCTCGTCCACCCATCTAAGCAATAAAAAAAGAAAAAACCAGTGTCGTTTATATTTATTATTCTTATCTCCGGTGATGTTACCAGTGCTCATAGAAACGAGCAGACGAAGATGATAATTTCATAGTTGACGCGATAATGATGACGATAAACAGTAAAAATGGTGTGTTTAAAATAAGGACCCTTAATTACCACATAATAATTTTACATCTTTGGCACAAAATATTATGCAATATTGACCCTTAAATCTTCATTTGACAACCCTTAATTTAAAACATGATCGTAATATTATTAATGATTTGACATTATATATGAACATCACGATCTCGTGGTATTATACTTTATGTTCAGTAAATACCGGAGCTTAGAGACTATAATAACCTAAATACCGCTGCCCAATTTATCAGATTAGGTTGAGTTTTAACAGAATTACTCGTAGAATAAAGGCTAATTTTTGTAGAGATAGAATGATGATAGGTGCTGGATACCCTTTTTTTTTCCTACTTACGCTGTTAGCCTAGAGAGGCTATTCCAGCGTAACCGTAACTAGTAGGTGAGCTCACGGGGCTCGAACCTGACGACGATGCTAACACGAACCCTAGCAAGAGCCGTGCTTCGCAGAATCTACCACCGGATCGGAAACGCGACCCACTGAGAAGATCCGGCGAGAAACTCAGTGGGCTGTGTCTGAGAGTTAATTTACTCGTCGTGCCCTTCATCGCAAGCGATGGGTTCGACGAGAACGGTGACCGGTGCTTGAAGTACCTAGAAGCACCGTTAGTGGATCGGGAGGATCCGAGATGACGTGTTTTGGGCGACGTCGACTGCTTTCCATTCTTTCCGTAGGATCGGGAATGGCTGGATACCCATGGATAGGCTTAAGAAAATGTATTATACTCGTAATACTCGTACACACACAAATTAAATGTGTACGTGAAAATGAACAAACATGTTCGTGGTACAGTTAATATACACGTCTTTTATGCAAGAGACCGTGGGCTCGAAACTGGATTTATTACGAGGCGTGACATTTTTGAACAAAAAAAATCAATTAATTTTGAAAATTGTAGTTTATTTGGTTCTTTATTTATCATCTTTATAATTTTTGATAAATAGGCAGCGGCTTGGCTCCGCCCTTAGCATTGCTGAAGTCCATGGGCGACAGTAACCACTTACCATAAGGTTGGCCCCATGTCAGTTTGTTAATTAAAAAAAGTTTCTGTGCTGACGAGTTCAAGAACTCACAACCAAATGCGACCGCCTGCGTCTGGCCTAATCCTGATCTATAATTAAAAATATATTCACAAGTTGGCAGCCTTTTACCAATCTTTGATAAACCTTAAGTCGGCAATTATATGAATATCTGTGAGTGTAGACTAGTAAAAATGTTTACCCACTCTCTTAAAACCAAAGCAAGCATAGTAATTATTTTGTATATGTCCATCTTCAAATAGCGTTTAAACTCCTCTGTGGGGATATTGGTCGTGTCTGTAGTATTTTTGATATGTATTGGATGGTTTCCACTTACCTTCATTTGGACATTGACTTTTATATTTGCTATTATAATTGGAATAACAATCGGATCTTGACAAAAATCTCAGTAACAAAGAAATTATTAAAATTATTTTACACCTTCAATATTATTGAGATTCTTCAGCACAAAACTTAGGGCTATATTTTTATACAAAATTTGTAACAGTTTTAGGCGCTTACCTCTCCTTTGTTGCTTCCAATTTATTTACTTGGCTTTAGCATATCACGATTCGCATTGCATGAGCAACATTCTAAATCACAAGCCAGTGTAGGTCTTATGGTGCTCAACTTATAGTTGGAATCGCGTAAGAGTTTGTAAGTCATTTTGTTTCTGAGCGTATTTTTCTCGTCTTCACCTTTAGCCCGTGTTTGCATTCGCGGTAGTTGGCAACCAAATGCTCTTACTTTACTTTGTATGTGTAGTTCGCTTTGTCTCTTGCTTTTCTATTCTGTTTGGTTCTCGATTGAATATGTTTTGCTTGCACTATGGCTGTATCACTTGCATTACTTAATGTCAAGAGGTAATCATCTATGATACGTTGGATCTTTTCATAAAAACTTACCAAAAGCACGTTAGATATCATTTTATCAGCATAACTCATACAACGAAACAGCTTAGAATAATATCGTGTTACTTGGATTTTGTTGAGCCCCAGATGAATTGGCGTCCGTGTCGTAACGAGAAAATATAGTTAATACTTCTAATATTTCAGGATAATACTCCCTAATGGATTCACGTTAAGAACTATAATTGGTTGTGAGATAATTAATAACTACTCAGATACCATTATGTAGGCAGTGTGCCTTGAAAACTGTGTGTTGGTTCAATGGACATTTAAAAATGTACCATTTCTCAATAAGCAGAGGAGAAAAATTGGATTTTTTATTTATTGCATAGTTGGGTAGACGAGCTCACAGCCCACCTGGTGTTAAGTGGTTACCGGAGCCCATAGATATCTACAACGTAAATGCCGCCACCCATCTTGAGATATGAGTTCTAAGGTCTCAAGTATAGTTACAACGGCTGCCCCACCCTTCAAACCGAAATGCATTACTGCTTCACGGCAGAAATAGGCAGGGCGGTGGTATCTACTCGTGCGGACTCACAAGAGGTCACGAAGATAAAATATTTGTTCATAAATTCCATAATAACTATTCATGAAGATCATATTATAAAGTGGCTCCTGTTTGTTATAAAAGTCGGGAAGTCAGCGGTTACACTGATCAAAACTATCATGTTTATGTTGTAGATGTCCATGAGCTCCAGTAACCACTTAACACCAGGTGGGCTGTGAGCTCGTCCCGTCCACCCACCTGAGCAATAAAAAAAATAAAAATAAGGTGGCATTTACGTTGGCATATCTACGGACTATCATACCCCTTTTAAAATTTTTTTGTCGTGGGCTCGTTTACTTATTTACGGAATAATAACGCAACATGAGATTGAAGTCGTCGTGGCCAAAAGCATAACACGCCAGGTGCAAGTGTAACTAGCGAAGCTATAGTGTTCGCGTCCCGCGGGGAGGTACTAATTTTTCTAACGATCACGGTAAAGGAATAACAGCGGGTAATAAAAATCAAACTCCCAAAAACTTATTATTTGCGTAATTACTGGTGGTAGAACGTCTTGTGAGTCCGCACATGTAGGTACCACCACTAAGGTAATGTTTCGCTTTGAAGGGTGGAGTAGCCGCTATAGATTATTATAAAATGGCGACATTTGCGTTGTTGATGTCAATGGGCTCCGGTACCTAACTAACATTAGATCACAAGGCATCACAGTTCATGATATATTTAGGGACCGTATAAACACTGCATACATGAAAAGATTTAAAGACTACATACATTAATATCTAGTCCCACAGAACGCCATCACGTATCCCGAGAGTCACATTTGGTTCAAATGTTTTTGCAACTGTTCGAATTCTATTGTTACACGAACTATGAATAGTCCACGCTTCCTAATAAGGTACATAATGCGTCTGGCAATTAATTTCTAAATGAACATGAATACATGAATACTCGTTTTTATCATCGCACCGCCCGCCACCGGAGTAGAGTTCATCCGTACCACCAGGAGCCACTGCGGTCATCCACAGTGCGTTTCCAGAGATCTTTTTTGCCACGTACCATCCGGCTATGAAATGAGCTCCCCTCCACGGTGTTTCCCGAGCGCTATGACATGTCCTTCTTCAAACGAGGCTTGTGGAGAGTATTAGGCGGTAGGCAGCGGCTTGGCTCTGCCCCTGGCATTGCTGAAGTCCATGGGCGACGGTAACCACTCACCACCAGGTGGGCCGTATGCTCGTCTGCGTACAAGGGCAATAAAAAAAAATACAATATGAATAATGAACATATATGCTAACAACGCATTTAAGTTATATTTGCATAATATCTTAATACCAATTTTCATTTAAAAACAATAAGTAGATACGCGTCAAGGAAATAGAGTGAAAATGGAATAAGTAAAACTTTGTTGTGTTTTTATCATTAAAGTAAATATTTAAAAACTTTGAGGAACGCCAATTCATTTATCGAAAGGGTCGTTTAAGGACTGAACACTCAAACCCGATAACTCTTCCACGTTTTTTTAACGAGATTGAATACAGTACGCTTCGTTTTCGTAAGTTCGATGGGGGAAAAACAGCAGCATCACTCTACGCCCGAATGAGTTTAAACAAGAGCCTTTTTCTGTTGATGAAGTGGTCGGCAAGTTTATTGGTTGCCTAGATTGCTCGAGACACAGCGATCAATCAAATATTTCGATATCGCACCGTCACGAGTAACTCTCGCCGCAGAATTTTCAGTTGATTCGACGGAAACATGTCTGTTAACAATTTTTGGATCGAAGCTATGAATAATATTTGTTTGCGAACATTATTCGATATCTATATGACGGAGAAGCGACAATTATTAACGCCGTCGTCAGACATCGTAGGGGCGAATAGGGTGATCGAGCTATCAGTATTATTGAGTACACCAATCACGTTTGTTATCTTAGAACTATTTAGAAATCTTCTCTTGACGTTAGCAAAAGAAAATGAAAGTCGTTGTGGCCTAACGGATAAGACGTCCGGTGTATTCGTGTTGAGCGATGCACCGGTGTTCGAATCTCAGGCGGGTACCAATTTTTCTAATGAAATACGTACTCGACAAATGTTCACGATTGATTTCCACGGTGAAGGAATAACATCGTGTAATAAAAATGAAACCCGCAAAATTATAATTTGCGTAATTACTGGTGGTAGGACCTCTTGTGAGTCCGCGCGGGTGGGTACCACCGCTCTGCCTATTTCTGCCGTGAAGCAGTAATGCGTTTCGGTTTGAAGGGTGGGGCAGCCGTTGTAACTATACGTGAGACCTTAGAACTTATATCTCAAGGTGGGTGGCGCATTTACGTTGTGGATGTCTGTGGGCTCCAGTAACCACTTAACAATAGGTTGGCTGTGAGCTCGTCCACCCACCTAAGCACTAAAAAAAAAAAACGAAAGACAGTTTTTAGGACGGAGGCACCGCTCTTCAAGAAGACTGTTTGGTAAGAGTGATGACGTCTACGCGCCTCCATCGGCTAGGCTCTGTCGTAGCACGAAGTTAGCCGAGTTCCGACGATACCGTGATCGTGCTGCCATCTCTCGGGAATCGTGCTGCGTTTCATTTAGCTACCAAACTAATGACCGTCTCCGATATCTTTTTATGTATAAAATTCTCGTGCCACAATGTTAGTTACCATACTCCTCTGAAACGGTTTGAGCGATTTTTATAAGATGACTCACAAGATGCCGCCGATTGCCACCGGTAAAATATTTACTTACAAACTTCGATTAAGCTGAAACAAATTCTTTTTCAAATTATTAATTTCATTCCAGTTGTATATTAAGTGATTAAATTTAAAAAATCACATTTATTAAACACATTGTTAATGTAACTAAAAAGAGACATTTTCATTCTTAATTAACTAATATCTCTTACCTAATTCAGATCCATTATGGAAATACTATTAATAAATAGTTCACCTAATTCCCAATTATTTAATTTTTTTCAACTTTTCCAAAGCCTCCGTTTGCAAATTGTGAATATAAATTAAGCTTAGGGTGTGTGTCAAATCGAAAGTAATATGTATTGTTACACTGGCAAGAGTAACGCCATCTATCGCCGAATAGTCGAACGAATATCGAAGATCTAGCAGCAACTAGAACGCTCGAGAAGTACAACGCCATCTATTGTCGGATAGCGGAAACACAATACTCGAAGTGTGGAATATTCTCGATAATTCTAGGGATGTGGTATCGACTATAAAGGCGTTGCAGAGATGGCACGCAGTCAGTCAGTAATCGGAACTAATCGAAGCGAAACAGCAAAGGAATCACCTGAAGCGAAGCGGAAGAAGCGAATTGAGAATTTTAAGGTGCTTGTGAAGTTTTTTATTTTTTTTTATTGCCTTTGTGGGCAGACGATTGCACGGCCCAACTGATGGTGAGTGGTTACCGTCACCCATGGACTTCAGCAATGCCAGGGGCAGATACAAGCCGCTGCCCACCGCAGTGTTTTAAGTGTTCTAAATGTTGAATACAGTCTTGGGTTGTACTCCGATAGAATTTTTATTTATCCCGAACCCCAGCGCGTAGCAGTATGTTCATTTAAATTTCACTCGATTTAATTCGTACCGTACAGTTTCATAATATAAAATAGGACGGTAAACGATCCGAGTTTCGCATTTCAAACGCTTACTTAGCAAATATCGCGGGTGGTATTCGATTTTAATTAAAGCTCCGAACGCTGCATTGTACTGAGTATGCATATTTCAGATTCTATTAAGAACGGAAACGGAAGCGGCCACGGGCCGGTGATATTGTTAAAATTACGAGCTTTGAAGATTACTAATGTGATACATGCATATATGCGCTCGAAGCTTGTGGTGTCATGCTTTTTCTCATTCAAGAGGTCATTATGTTTGGTACTTGCTAAAGCAGATAATATCTTAATTTTTTCTAGAATAGTCTTTTTTTTAATTTTTCGTAATTCCCCATAGCTGAACTGTGTGGTTAAGTCACAGTCACAGTGGTCAAGCACCTAGACCTACCTTTATCTATCGCAAAGCAGTTATTTTTTCTGTACAATATGAAATATTCCAATTGATGTCTCCATCAATGCCTATAGATTTCTACGTTCTTTCTTTCTGGCAGTGTCTAGAAATTATGACAATTTTTAAGTAGTAGAGTATTAAGCCTTTTAAATCTTATCACATTATTAGTTTTAATTCTTCATCTCTAGTACCTAAAGATAAAGGTACCTTTTACGACGAGCATACAGACCACCTGATGGTGAGTGGTTACCGTCGCCCATGGACTTCAGCAATGCCAGGGGCAGAGCCAAGCCGCTGCCTACCGCTTAATACTCCTTATTATTTGAAAAATTATAAGTATGAATTGCTTAAAGGATAAGAACATTTAAACAAGAAGTTTAATTAAATTAGATATATTTCATATTCGTAACAAATGATTGGTAACTATTATGTTATTTACATTTGTTTTTTTTTTAAAATAAATTATCGTAAAGCTTACAATAATGGCAGAAAATATTGCGTAATATTATAAAATGCATTATAAAGCATATCATAATAACAGTTGCCGTATAAAAATATAAAATTGCTTATCCTTAAACACAATATGTTGTTAGTTATTTGATAAAACTATTGCGATGTTTTCTTGATAGCATTACTTAATTTGATCTGATCTCACATTGCTACGACTGTTTTTTTATGTTTGTATAAAATAATAGTTGATGTACAGTATAACTCTAGTTCGAATTATAATGAAACCCAATGTTTTTGTTTAATAAAGATATTACGTAATCAATAGACTGATAAAGTTTACATAATTTATTGAGAAATATTTATATTATTAAGTGTGAGTTTATAGAGGTCTTATTTCTAATGAGCGTGATATGGGATCTCACTGAAAAGGTGCGTAATGTGTAAAATGATTCTGAATATCTTAACATTGATCATTTGAAATACGACATATTCTTCATGTGACACCGCCCGTCTTTGTCTTGTCTTTATCTCCTTACTTTAATATACATAATATGTAAGTATATAATAACAATAAGAAAGTTAAGTAGGACAATATTAACAACAACTTATTTATTCAGTAGTAATAAGAATGGCCATAAACTCGACATATGTTACCTTCTGATTGATTTTTTTTTAATTTTTTTTTTTAATTGCTATTTGGGTGGACGAGCTCACAGCCCACCTGGTGTTAAGTGATTACTGGAGCCCATAGACATCTACGACGTAAATGCGCCACCCACCCCGAGATACAAGTTCCAAGGTCTCAAGTATATAACATATACAACGGCTGCCTCACCCTTCAAATCGAAACGCATTACTGCTTCACGGCAGAAATAGGCAGGGCGGTGGTACCTACCCGCGCGGACTCACAAGAGGTCCTACCACCAGTAAAAATGAATTTAAATGGTTTCAAAAACAGGAAAATACAGTCGCCTAGAATTATAATATTTAGTTTATTAAATACAGCTTGATAATATAATGTCGAAAAAATATATATTCAATGGTAGAAATACAATTCTGTAAATTTTCCCGCGTCTAAGTAATATTTAATAAATTATGGCCGAAATTAATTAATTAGAATTACTATTATCTCTCTCTCTCTCTCTCTCGCTATAATCTCTCTTTCGGCTTATATTGAGATTAGGACAAAGCGGTTTATATAGGTAATTAGTCATCACTCATTAAAAGTATTAACGCTCGAACAATTGTGTTACACAATACTCATATTGTGATGTTAACTGTTGTAGGTATTCATATTATGTTGACAAGTAACTTGCGCTGTTTCTTTCTCGGGGTCTTAGTGGAACTCAACCTTAAATATTGAATGAATTTTATTTCGATGCAATTTTTATTATTATTTCAAAGCCTTACTTCCTTTGTAAGGTACTAGGTAATCATAAAGGTAATCATAAAGGTGTGTCTTCACCGCGCAAGTGCATGCGTTTAGCGTAATTATCCGCGTACACGACTGCGGAAAAATATTTCAAACCACGTAAATACTCTTTGTCGAATGTTCGCTGTGTAGACGAACCTTAGGGTGCATGTCCATCGGAGCGGAGCGAGGCAGCGGAGCGGAGAAACGGAGAAATATTAACCAATAAGATCAAACCAATCAAAATCATAAGATTGCAAAATCAAAATCATAAGATTGCAAAATGATTTTGTGCAATCTTATTGGTTNCAAACCAATCAAAATCATAAGATTGCAAAATCAAAATCATAAGATTGCAAAATGATTTTGTGCAATCTTATTGGTTAACATTTTTCAGTTTCTCCGTTCCGCTGCCTCGCTCCGCTCCGGTGGACAGACAGCCTTACGGCGGAAAAATCAACCCTCCACCCCCCTAATGGCCCACTGATTGCAGTTTTTATTCCTGTTGTTTGGTGACTAGCGAGATTTTACCCTCGGGTCGTTTCTTATCCTTTTCGCGGAGTAGTTTCTTTTCGTATCCGTAAACCGAGTAAAACGGCAGCGGAACCACCGTCGATGAGACCGGCAGGAGATCTGAAAAAAATAAGAGATTGATTCGATTTAATTCTCGAAACATCCCAGGCTTTTGGCGTTTACGGATATCTCGGCGCGAATACTGTTAACTGCTTCCAGAAATGAGGCTGAAGCAATCGTAATTAAAAACACCTTTTTTTTTTGGGCCCGTGGCCGAACCCCCCGATGTCCCCGCGCATAGGTGGCGCGTGGGGTATGTGGGACTTGACAATCTGAAGATGTTGAGAGCAGACCGCGGGTCCAAGGATCTTTTAGGGCCCTACCGTACCAAATGACTCCCATGCACTCTTACACCCGGCATCCTATCTCAGAGGTCAGAACCCGGACAGAGTAGGGGATAATTAATAAAACTTATCCCAACCCTTTAAACCGGAACAAATGAAAGCTTCGCAGAGCGGCTTCTTCGGTGCTTACCTGTGCGAGCTTACGATACGCTCTACCGTGGAGTAAGCACTTAAAGTAATTATCGCTGCAGCCTTAACAGTGTAAAACATTGCCAACCCCGGTCAACTACGAATACTCGAGAACACACTCCAGATAACAATCTTTCCTACGAGATTAAATTCGTACTGACTTTGTGATTCAACGGTTTTTGAGAAAAGGGTTTGTTTTTAAATGAAATGCTAACATTATAACGAATAAACGATGTTGATAGGTGGTAGGTGTGGATAGGCTTTTTTGTACAGGATCGTACAAAAAAAGCCTCACCTAAACGCATCGACCTGTCATCGGTGTTCTATGACATCACGTCCTAGTAAACAAGAGGTGAATTGTTTGAACGTGTGCACTACGTGACCTTATGCGCTCGGATAAAAATCTTAAGTCACATAACTAATTATATTAGTACTAAATAGCTTTTACTGGCGGCTGCGATAGCGTTAAGGTACCATATTTACATACCTCCAGAATTGTATTTTTTTTTGGGTAAATTATTATAATTATGTTTTTTTTTTTAATTTATAACTTCTTATACTTGAAAGTATAATGGCGGACTTAATGCCATGGGCATTCTCTAACAGTCTACCTTAGGGGAGTGCAGAGATGAAGCTTATATTATATATTATTTTATATTATACCACGCGTTGTTCTCATCATGATCGTTTAAGTTATCCATTTAATCTATACTACGTCGATACATTTACGATACGATAAATTTAATCCATACGAAGTCGTCGTGGCCTCAAGGATAAGACGTCCGGTGCATTCGTATATAGCGATGCAACAGTGTTCGAATCCCGCAGGCGGTTACCAATTTTTCTAATGAAATACGTACTTAACAATTATTCACGATTGACTTTCACGGTGAGGAAATAACATCGTGTAATAAAAAATCAAACCCGCAAATTTATAATTTGCGTAATTAATGGTGGTAGGACCTCTTGTGAGTCCGTACGGGTAGGTACCACCACCTCGCCTATTTCTGCCGTGAAGCAGTAATGAGTTTCGGTTTGAAGGGTGGGGCAGCCGTTGTAACTATACTGAGACCTTAGAATTTATATCTCAAGGTGTGTGGCGCATTTACGTTGTAGATGTCTATGAGTTCCAGTAACCACTTAACACCAGGTGGGCTGTGATCTCGTCCACACATCTAGGCAATAAATAAATAAAAAACCTAGAACGACTGCGTTTGCCACGCACCATTCGGCATTCGCATTTACAATATTATATTTTTATAGTTTAGAGTATGGGTTTTGATAATAGATAGGTAGTGACTTGCCTTTGTCCTTGGAATTGCTGATGTCCATGAGCCATTATAGCCATTCACCATCAAGTGGATTATCATCTACAAGAGCAATAAAAAAGTGTTTTCTTCTGTATTTCGGAACCTATATGATTTGACTGACTCGGTGGTCTAGTAGTTGACACTTCTGACTGTTACACTGAGGGTCGTGGGTTCGATTCCCACACCTGACAAACATTTTGTGTGTTGAACAGATTTGTTCGCTCTTTGTCTGAGTTTTTAGTATCTATGTATGTATATATTTAAACATATATAACTATGTATATCAATTTCTAGTACCCATAACATTGGGAATACTAATTTGCGGACAGATGACCGTGCGTGATTTGCTCCTAGATATTTATTTATTATTTGTTTAGGTATGTATCTAATATATATTGGCTAGTACCTGATAGGTGGCAGTAGAATTATCTATGATTAGCAGTCTCTAGTTATATTATTATTATTATTCTGGATGTCACTACAAAAATAATCTACTGTATACCAGGGTTGGCTGAGTGCTCTATAGCGTTAATTTTTCTTAGTTCTTGTTTTTTTTAAAGCGCAATAAGAATTCTTCTATTTTGGAAATAGGTAGTTTCGTTTAATTAATGAATTTATGTATTTAGAAGATCGGCTAAATAATTAGAATACCTTACTGGTAGATAGGAGGGCTTATCTGATTTTCGTTCAGAAGATGCGTGTGTGAACTTAGCCTTTCCGGGCTCCTTATCAGGGGCTTTTGGTTTCATCCGTCTAAAGAATACTCCAGATGGATAAAACGAATACAAGTATATCCATTTATTTTATTATAATAATTTAAAGAAAATCTTTAAGGCATCGAAATCTAATTTCTCTGCCCCTAGCTTCCACCAATTATAGGCAAAACTCATTCTGTTTACGTGTCGGTAGTGACCTGAACAGAGATGGCAGGTTGTTAGATATTGACCCATTTTCTTCGTCTATCACAGGGGTGAGACGTCAGCTTAGGTACCCGATTTTTCCTGGGTGATGACGGGACGAGGGCTGCGGGGGCCACGTGCCGTTGATGTGTAGCACAACTGATTTTTATTAGTTCGTGATCTTTATATATAAGCATACATTTAAATTATTGGTGTATTCCTCCTTTGCTTATGTTGTTTCTTGTTTGTTGATTGTTTTTAAATTCTTTGTTTCTATGTTTTTGTTTCTCTAGTCTTTTTATTTGCTTATATTGGTGAGGACCTTTAATTGGCTCATTGTTTCTATTATTTGTTAGATTATTATATTATGTTAGTTGGCTGTTGGTTCTCCTTGTAGTAAATAAAAAAAATATATAATATACATCTCACTTTCTTAATAAGTAAGGCTTTCTATCACTTTAGTCCTATTTGAAGTTCCAGTGGTCCGTCACCATATTTATTTCTGACACGAAAGCAGTCATGCGTTCGGGTTTGAAGGGTCAGTCGTTATCAATACATTTGAAACATCGACCTTATATCTCAAGATTTTTTACGGTATTCATGTTCAATGGGCTTCGACATTATTCACACCTAAAGAGCTGTAAAGCTGCAGTGCTTAACGCGAAAATACTATTTACATTTCGCACCTTTAGAATTGAAGTGGTTGAATACAAAATACTTATTTTTTGCTAAACTCCAAAAAAATGTACAGCATAGTTGTAGAATTGTAATTTTTTTATTTTAAGGTTTTAATAGTTTCAGGTGTGCGCTACTGGTGGTAGGACCTCTTGTGAGTCCGCACGGGTCCACGCTTTTTTACAATAAAATAAATTTTTTTTACACTATATTGAATTCAAAATTATTAAAATTGTTTTTTTTATTTTTCAGTTGGATTTTCTATAAAATATTTAATAATAATAATAATAAATATTTACTAACAATCACGCCACGTTAACTGGTCCCGTGATAAGTTCGTAAAGAACTTGTGTTACAGGTACCAGATAACGGAAATAAATGTGAGATTTTTATTATACACATACATATATTTTAATATACATCCATAGCCCTGGAAAATACATTTATATTAATCATATAAATATCTTCTCTTGGCGGGATTCGAACCCACGACCCCTTGTGTAGTGACCATGTCACTTACCGCTGCACCAGACGCATGTTAAAAGCGTATTTTGTTAGTTTTTTTAAACTATTATTTATTACTGTGATATTTCAATGCTTTTTTTTGAGTACAGTCGAGACTCGATTCTGTTATTTTAATAACAAAACTATGAATCGAGTGAAACATGCGATACAATCTTAAGGAGCCGGTTAAGTTTTCACGACCAAGTTTGGTAAACAAAGTCGACCTTGCGCTTTAGATATGCACCATGGTGCGGAGTTCATTAGCGAAACTCTTAATTGATATTAGCTTTTTATAGGTATTGATGTAGACGGACATATGAAAAGATGCCATTCCACTTGTAGTATTATACAAGAAAATTAAGCAGCTACCTAAAAAGCAAATTCATAATTACTTGATTTTCACCACGTACCTTGAGAAATGGAGTGAAGTCTTATTATTGGTGGTAGGACGTGAAGCAGTAATGCGTTTCGGTTTGAAGGGTGGGGCAGCCGTTGTAACTATACTTGAGACCTTAGAACTTATATCTCAAGGTGGGTGGCGCATTTACGTTGTAGGTGTCTATGGGCTCCGGTAACCACTTAACAGCAGGTGGGCTGTGAGCTCGTCCACCCATCTAAGCAATAAAAAAAAAAAATTGTAAAAGGCCATCATTTTTGAAACCGCAATCTATGACTGCTTTATAATAGTAATAAGAAGAAATTGTAGACCCCGTACTGGCTCCCAGTATGCTCTATTTTTTATTAAAACTATTGTTTTACAAAACTATTATTAGCAAGTTTAGACAAAGAGCACAAATTCAAAATTGGTTCTGAGCTTTGTAGCTTCCACGAAGAGATCGTATCTTCCAATCGAAATCTGTTATTGGTTTCCCACAGAAATATACAGAACTATAGCGCAAGTGGGGCCAATGGGTACAGAAATACAATAAATGTAAGCTTTATTTTTTTAAATATAATACTATTAGTGACCAACCGAGAAACAGCCGTACAGAGCCGATTTCGTTCGAAAGTGCACGTTTTCTTTGCAGCGCACATTCTCAAGGTTATTATGCAACCGAGCTATGGATGTTGTAACCAGTAGCGATTATTTTACGGCAGGTGTAATTAAAATTTATTGTTATAA
Source organism: Bombyx mandarina (assembly GCF_003987935.1). The sequence continues at coordinate 696,633 of NW_021011488.1, read as the reverse complement.
TTCGAAAGATTATTTAAAACACATCGGTTTTTATTAAACGAGGAGAGACATCACGTATCCTGTAGACGCGACAATTATCCTATTCGTACACTCTTGACAGAGTGGTCGTGGTCATGCATCAGTCGGATCCTGCGATACCAATGCTCTCGCGATGCGACGCCATGTGGCACGATGTTTCGCAGAGTGAGAGCAAACATTTATGTTGGAGTGAGTCACAGATTTTATGAGGTCGGTCCATCGTGTTGGAGATCGTCCGCGAGATCTTTTGCCCTCGACTTTCCCTTGCACCACCAACCGCTCAATGGAGTCCTCATTACGAGTGATGTGCCCGAAGAACTTGAGGATTCGTAATTGGACTGTTGACGATAGTCTCTCCTTGATGTTGAGCTCTTTCAGGATCGAAATGTTGGTACGGTGCGCGGTCCACGGAATTCTGAGGAGACATCTCCAACACCACATTTCCAGTGCGTCAATCTTACGACGCGACAATGTTAGTACCTATTTATTTATTTATTTATTTTTGCTTAGAGGGGTGGACGAGGTCACAGCCCACCTGGTGTTAATTGGTTACTGGAGCTCATAGACATCTACAACGTAAATGCGCCAACCACCTTGAGATATAAGTTCTAAGGTCTCAGTATAGTTACAACGGCTGCCCCGCCCATCAAACCGAAACGCATTACTGCTTCACGACAGAAATAGGCAGGGTGGTGGTACCTATCCGCGCGGACTCACAAGAGGTCCTACCACCAGTAATATAATAATTTCTATGCCGTCAAAGTCTTAATGGCATTGGCATAGCGCCTGTCAAGTTAGCAAATAAAGTACTCAGCACATATAAAGATAACGAATCCATATATGATATCGTAATGTTTGACAGTATTCCCGAAATGCCTGTAATAGTAATCAATTACAGATGCACATTATACAGTGGCCAAGTGAAATGAAATGGAACTAATTTAATGAATTTAAATAAGATAGATTATAACCCTAAAGTTGAAGATGTATTATCGATTTCACATTTTAATGACAAAAGCTCCAGTTAATGATTGACACCAGTTTTTTTTAAGAATGTATTATTTTACAGATGTCTTTTTGTTTGTTTGTATGTATATATGCTTATTACTTTATAATACATGCTGCAGAATGCACGTAATCCTTAAACCGATCATGTTTTAGATTTGAATATGTATATTGTAAGTTATCAGAAGCAAAGGAAATCCTAGCATATACGAAATACTTCATATTTTAGAATCCGACTGTCTATATAAAGTGATAGTAGCTAATGGACGCCCCTCGCATATCGTGAGAGCGTTGACCCCACCCGTCAGCTGATTGGTGTTACATTGCTTGCAGAAAAGAAAGAAGTGTCAATAAAACATGTCTGCTCATTTGTTATATATGTATTATGAATGAAAGCACTACACCGTGCTCTCGTCTTTGTAAACAATTTCTATAGCCTTTTTTTCTTTTATTGGTGCTTCTACGACCCACTTGGTGTTTTGTGGGTACTAGAGCCCGTAGACATCAGTGTGGATGATACCATCGAAATTGAGGTTTGAGGTCAATGCCTCATTTGTAGTTAACAGTGTGCCTATTTCTATAAGAACGCAGAAATAAGACAGACCGGCACCTTCTGAATCTCTGTTACGTAGCAAAATACCGTATTAGAAGTGAAGTTGCCTGTAATATTTACTGGCCAGTTCTATTCATTAATTGTTTCTACAAATAAAAAACTTGGAATTTGAGAGGTATAGAAGCTTGAATAAATGGAGCGGAAAGGCATACGATGAATTCACTTTATTATAATATTTAATACTAGCACAGACCGGAAAATCAAGCTTTAAGTAAACACATATTAATAACCAAATTATCATTTAACCTTCAAGGATTTAGATAAACAGCTTTTATAAATGTTATACGTTACTTTGTTATTTTAAGAAAATTATAATATTTGCGTTTGTTATGTGATTACGCAAATCATATAATAATTTTGCGGGTTTGATTTTTATTACACGATGTTATTCCTTCACCGTGGATGTCAATCGTGAACATTCGTTAAGTACGTATATCATTAGAAAAAAATTGGTACGCTTGCGGGATTCGAACACCGGTATAGTTGCATCGTTGATAGGAATGCACCGGGCATCTTATCCTTTAGGCCACAACGACTTTAAGGCTACCCATATATTATTATATGTAAATTGATTATATAAATGTAATAATAGGTACAAAAGGAAATTCTATAATAAAATTTATCGAATAATAAATCTGAAGCTTAAGAAATTTTATTGACAAAACAACGAAAATTTCTGTAGTTAAAAAAACTAAGGCAACCAGTTACTAGGTCTTCCTAATTTGCAACCCTAACAAACTTTTTACGAAATCAACTTACTGTCTAATGCTGTACGATTTAAATCGATTTGTATATTTTTAAAACCATCCAAACTAAAATCATTCGTTTAAATTTTTGGTTCCATGCGTTCACCAAATGAAAAAATTCAAATCGCAACCATAGCTCTATATGACTAACAAACATAAGTTTCTGATTGTTTAAAACCTAATTGTACAAACAAACTATGAAATATTTTATACACCAGGAAGTTTGGTTGTAAAACTAAAACGCATATTATATCTCTAATGAAAGTTTCTCGAAGGTAAACTTCTTTACAGTGGAATCGACTGCGCTGTACCGTTAAGATTAGACAAAATGACACTAAAAACTTATTATTAATTGCAGTAATATATAAAGCAGTAGGCGATCTTTCGAGAAGCATATTTTCTTTGATAATGCTTTCCTATCATTTCTTATCGTGTGATTTGCAATAAATCAAATTCAGGAAGAAAAGGCCCCATTAAAATCGATCCACAGCCTTCGTGAACAAAAAATATGAATTATCGACATGCAAAACTGTTTTTTTGTTTCTTCTCAAATTGAAATTCATTAAAATTAATGTTTCTTATATACACATATATTAAGTGATTTAAATAGTGATTCTTTCTTACCAGGTTTCAAAACGTTATCCGCATCTCTTCTGTATAACATTCCGGAGGTCCACGCACAGACACAGCCGAATAATACGAAAACCAAACAGATTTTCATTGCCAATACAATTCAGGAGTACTAGGAGTACAGAAAAGATAGGAGATGTGTATCGACCTGTATTTATTTGACAGTGCTCCGTGTCGCGCGTTCTCTTGACTCGGATAAAGTATCGAATGTATCGGCGACATTCTCGATACGACCGCGGCGAGGGGCGGAGTAAGGACGTCGAATGGGGGTCACGGTCGAGGCTTTAAAGCCGATGAGATGGCAATAAATATTCTTGAATTATTAACATAATAATAACATAATCGAGTTGATGACGATGTGCTAGTTACTGATTAGATACTATCAATTTTTAATAGATTAATAATTAAATATGGATTAGTATAGTAGAGCATAATAGAGGTGTTAATAAATCTTGCAAATAGTAGAGAAGGGTGCGTGTGTATGTAGAGACGATATACTTTCCACTAATGAAGTGTCTTTGAAAGGACTAAAAATGTCCGTATCAATATAAAATATCCGTTAAGGATTTTAGTATATAAATCGTATTAATTAGTGGCAGGGCTTATGGTTAGCCCAAATTGGTAGATAACACAAATCTGCTGATTAAAACATTTCATAATTAAATAGTGTCACCACATTCCGGCTTGAGAGGTAATAGTTGTTATAAGACGATTGTAGCAAGTCCGGATATCAATTTTTATTTTCCTACCTATGCTGATAGCCTTGAGAGGCCATTTGAGCGTAACCCTAACAACTAGGTAAGCTCGCGGGGCTCAAACCTGATGATATTGCTAACACTAACCCTAGCAAGAGTAGTGCTTTGCATAATCTACCACCAGATTGGAATCGCGACCCACTAAGCTTGAACCAATTCGAATAAAGAATTTTTCTGATTTAGATTTTTCATTTTGAAGGAGTTTAGAATAAAGAAAAGATCACTGAAATCTGACCAAAAATAAAAAAATGGTGGTCAAAAATGCTTTCACCTGAATCAGGCCCTGAATATTGGCATTGAAGTCGTGAAAATCTAATATGAATACACTTCCAGTGAATACGTTCGACATTCGGAGACGTATACCTCTGCCAGGGATCACCGAGTTCACTGTAAATAATGCTAGACATGTGCCTAATAAAATCGGCATACTGGGGGTGGGACTGCGCTGTATTTTACTTCGAATATCCCATTACGATGATGTTAACTGCCGCGGTGCTTAAACGATTTTTACGAGTTCTTTTCTTGTCTCAAAAGCTAATGGCGTTGGAGAAGAAAATTTCGTTTCGTATTAAATCTTTTATTGGATTCTAAAGAAACGTTTTGTGTATTCAATATTATTATATATTTACTACAACTAGAGCATGAATAGGAAAAAACATTTTTGTTTGTTTGTGAACATTATTATCTGTAGTAGATTTTAGATTTTGTTTGTTCAACCTCCAAGCCATGAATAGATATGGCATAGCTTTTAAAAAGTTGGCACAATATATAAAAATAAACATTTTATCTATATAGGTATAATATAATATAAAAATGAATTGCGGTTCGTTAGTCTCGCTAAAACTCGAGAACGGCCCGACCGATTTGGCTAATTTTGGCCTTGAATTATTTGTGGAAGTCCAGAGAAGGTTTAAAAGGTAGATAAATATGAAAATGCTCGAAATTTAATTAAAATAACAATTTTGTTTTTCCTTTGATGTGTCCCCCGTCGGACGGATTCCTTTTGTTTTATGTTTATTTTATACAAAAGTTTAGGTCTTTTATTTATCGATTGAGGCACTACGAAGTCTGCCGGGTCAGCTAGTTTTATTTATAAATCTGCGTCTGTAATTACTATTATTAGGGTGTTATTGTAATGGGTTCTATCAATGTGCCTATATTTACCGCAACTCGGACATACGTTTCGATTTGATGGGTGAGATAGCCGTTATGCAACACTATTCGGTCTTTGACCTCATGTCTCAAGGTAGGTAGAGGCATTTACATTGTGCTATGTGCTTTGGCAAGTTTTTAATGCAAGATAGACTCAACCCGTGCAAGTTTCTAGTATCGTATTCGTAATTCGTATCTAGCGATGCAACGGTGTTCGAATCCCGCAGGCGGGTACCAATTTTTGTAATGAAATACGTACTCAACAAATGTTCACGACTGACTTCCACGGTGAAGGAATAACATCGTGTAATAAAAATGAAACTCGCAAAAATTATAATTTGCGTCATTACTGGTGGTAAGACTTCTTGTGAGTCCGTAGGGAAAATACCACCACCCCGCCTATTTCTGCCGTGAAGCAGTAATGAGTTTCGGTTTGAAGGGTGGGGCAGCCGTTGTCACTATACTGAGACCTTAGAACTTATATCTCAAGGTGGTTGGCGCATTTACGTTGTAGATGTCTATGGGCTCCAGTAACCACTTAACATCAGGTGGGCTGTGAGCTCGTTCACCCACCTAAGCAATAAAAAAAAAGTTATACAAAATTACATACGAATAGAAAAAAAAAATACAAATTACGTTGTTTATCGTTTGATAAGGTCATCGTCGGTCGACTCTGCTATGGTACAATAACAATACGGCCGTTGACTCGAAAAGCGATGTCATATCACACTTAATCTGGGTATACGCAAAAAGCAAAATCAAGTTTCCATTTTAATAGTGTATGAGATCACCTTTCCGTTTACAGTAGATCCATGACACAGCGCGGGGGCGATGAAGATGACACCGGCTCGAACGTTTTCCAACAAGACCAATACGGTACGCTTTGCACAATTAAGGCTAGTTTATACAATACTTTCTGTAATAAGCGCAGGTCAGAATTTTACGGTGTAATTCGAGTTTACTTCGTTTGCTTGTATGCGCTTAGATCCTAGAAATCTTAGAATTAAACCCTAAATGTAGTTTTAATTATGTGCAAGTCACGGCTGCCTTCATAATTTGCGTTGAAATTGATATTTGATTTACACATATCTTCTTCTTCTTCTTCTTCTTCTATATACATACCTATATAAAAATGAATTGCTGTTCGTTAGTCTCGCTGAAACTTGAGAACGGCTGGACCGATTTGGCTAATTTTGGTCTTGAATTATTTGTGGAAGTCCAGACGAGGTTTAAAAGGTAGACAAATATGAAAATGCTCGGATTTAATAAAAATAACAATTTTGTTTTCCGTTTGATGTGTCCCCGTCGGACGGATTCCTTTTGTTTGTTTTAAGTTTATTTTATACAAAAGGTTAGGTCTTTTATTTATCGACTGAGGCACTACGAAGTCTGCCGGGTCAGCTAGTAATATCTAAAAATATAGACTATTGTTTCTGTTTGAATAAAGCTAATAATGACGCCGTTCCCGGATAAAAAAGGTCAAACTGAGGAAAAAAGGACTGAAAATATTGGTGATTAAAAATAACTTTATTAGAAAATTAGTTTTATGTAATTATTTAGCCTATTAATTACATAGCCTAAACAAAGATACAAAAGTCACAGTCAATCCATATTATAATATAGTGTAAAAGTAACAAACCACTTATGAAATACTCCAGTAGAAATCAAACATACAAATTTCCTTTTATTTGTATCTAATAGAGTATTGGGTTTTAACTTACTTTAAGATCATCAGTGAACTAGCCAACAATAGCTTCGTTCATCATCTTCAAAGGTTAATGCAATCAAAAAGTCGTAATCAAGCAAACAAGCAACCGATTCTCAAGTGTTTTTCTTTCGATCTCCAAAGCTTGTGTCCGTTTTCTCTATTTAGTCAAGACTAATCTATTATGATGTTCTCACATGGCTCAGATCTTTGGACATACAAATGGCGTGTCGACACAGTGTCACTTGTGTCTGTTTGTTAAGGTTCTTCCTGGTCTGGTCTTGTTTCTTGATAATCTGAGGTCAGGTTGTCAATGACTAATCGCCTTACCAAATAAAGTCATTTTAAAAGCTTGTTTTGCTTTTAACTAGACGTTACTTTATTATCTTCTAGTAGGAGTAGCACACAATGACGTATGTTGAGCTAACATAGTTTTGAGTGTTAATTAGATTATCAATGTGGTGCTAGTGACTGTATATTGTACTGCAAGGTCCCAAATTCGTAATTAGGATGGATGATATTAGTTTGCTGTTTTTTTTTTTATTGCTTAGATGGTTGGACGAGCTCACAGCCCACCTGGTGTTAAGTGGTTACTGGAGCCCACCAGTAATTACGCAAATTTTAATTTTGCGGGTTTCATTTTTATTACACGATGTTATTCCTTCACCGTGGAAGTCAATCGTGAACATTTGTTGAGTACGTATTTCATTAGAAAAATTGGTACCCGCCTGAGATTCGAACATCGGTGCATCGCTCAACACGAATGCACCGGACGTCTTATCCGTTAGGCCACGACGACTTCATTTTATATAGCATTATAGTTGTAAGAGTCTATCCTATTACACTTTAAATGTTTTTCTCCAAGGTAAGCATTATTATTTGGTATCGTTTATTTTAAGATTATAAAATTTAGAATACAAAATCTGCTCGGGAACCAGAAAATACGGGTGGGTATGCGACCCTTCGTTCCTCGCTAATGCTGCTACTACGTTATATGAATCGTATCTGAAGAACATTCAAGAACAAAGTAGAAATGAAGTAACCAAAACACAAGGACTTAATACTTTAGGTTTTGTCAAGTAATGGCGAGGAGGGAGCACAATTTGCCCACTTTGAAGTCGGGCTCGCTTTGTTTTGCAATACTCTCAATTTCAAATTAGTAGGGTCAGAGAGACCCACGTCAGCGGGTGTGACATACCTACACGTTAGTCAGAACATTCGAGGGTCGGATAGGTTATTGCTTATTAATGACTGCTTTACACGTAGATGCGTAGGTTGATTTTGGCTTTAGAGAACGCTTTGATGACTATTCGGGTTTCAAATACGTCTTGTAGGTCTTCAAGCAATTCTCAATCTTAGTGTTTAGCTTACTAAGAACTATTTATAAAAATTTGATTCTATTGAAGATCTAAGACAAATGTTTTTTTTTTAATTATAATTAGAATGATGGTTCATTTAATTTAAAACAAAAATGTGTTTCAATAGTTTGTAAATCGAAGGAAAAATTAAAATATTATTTATTTCTCTGCTTGTGATTCTGATCAGGATATTAATCTAAAGTAGTAGTTTTGAAGTCGTCATGGCCTATAGGATAATACTAGATTCAAGCATCACTACAGTCGAATTGTTCAATAGAAATGCACTCGAGAAGTTCAGTGAAGGTATAATATCTATACTAATATTACAAAGAGGAAAGATTTGTTTGTTTGTTTGTATTGATTAGGCTCCGAAACTACTGAACCGATTTGAAAAATTCTTCCACTGTTTGGAAGCTACACCATTCTCGAATGATATAGGCTATAATCTTTTTGAAAAAAATTAGGGATCTTTACTAAAACTCCAACAACGTAACCCAAGGTGTAAAAAAAATACCTAAAATATTCTTTACATCGCGTGCCCTGCGAAAACTATTGACCATTATTTTATTGATGATAGAATAAAATAATGTACTACGACTTTGTAGAGCACATTATTAATTAGAAAAAGTGTGAGACAGCACATGTCTAACTATTGTAGTTATGACGCAATAAGTGTTCTTTTATTTAAAAAAAATAAAACAACTACAAATATCGTTGAAATTTTTGTTAAAGACCCGAGTGGAGCCGGAGCGGGCCGCTAGTCGTGTAATAAAAATTAAACCCTTAAAAAATTGCAGTTTCGTAATTACTGATGGTAGGGCGTCTTGTGAGCCCGCACGGGTAGGTACCACCACCCTGCTCATTTCTGCCGTGAAACAATAATGCGTTTCGGCATGACAGGTGGGCAGCCTGTAGTTGTACTGTAAAAGCTGAGATTAAAACCCATGTCTCAAGATGACGTTTACGTTGTTGTTGATGTTTATGGGCTTCAGTAACCACTTAACATCAGATGGGCCGTGAGCTAGTCCATCCATCTTAGCAAAAAAAAAAATGTTTGTTGTGTGTCGTTCTTGATACGTTTATAAATTTTTGAGTTTATCGTTTGATTAAGATTGTTTGAAATGAAGTTGAAAGATTTTAATATACAGACAGGTCAAGCTAATTAAAGCAAGTTAATAAAAACATGTGGTAAACCTAAAAAAAAAAAATTTGGCTTTGTGTCAGTTGGGGACTCAACGGATTAAATAAATGTGCTTTTCAAATTTTTGTTAGGTATTGCGCTTTTAAAACATGTTTATATTGTTATGCCGGTAAAAGTGGCTCCATCTATCGTCAAATAGCAAAAATGGATATCGAAACAGACAAAAATATCTCTTGAATGTTCGAGAACATTTTAGACATAGTCGAAACGACTGTAAAGCGTGAAATTGACGACCTGAAGTCTGAAGAGAGCTCTATTTAAAGCGAAGCGCCGAACGGATCACCGCAACAAAGCGAAGAAGTGAAATGCGATCGTGAAGCCTTGCCTTAATTGTCGTAATAATTAAATTAAGTTTTAATTAGTACTAGAGGTCCCGCAGTAGTCGAAATTCGACTATAATTAATTGGAATTGTAAGTTTGTACACTATTATGATTGTATTTTCAACGCCAAGACTACACCACAGAAAAATATTAATAAAGACAAACAATATTTAATCTATTCTCAATTTGACCACAGACGTCAAGAACATAAGTTTGACAATAAATAAATAGTATGCATGCGTGTGTGTGTCAAATACTACGTGGTAGTGTGTGTAATGTTTTCTTTATTGATTTAATCTACCTTTTATGCATTATTTTAAAAAAAAAATAGCATTGTGCACTTCTTCTCTACATTCCCTATAAGTGTGGAAAATTTTATACTCCTCCGTCCGCGCAATTTCCGTAAAAAGGGATACAAAGTTTTTGCTTCACTTATTAATATATAGATTACGGTGAAGAGCTTTTATACATCCCGAGTAACCAGATCGTAATAATATTATTCACAAAAGCTAATTTACGAAACAAATATGAGTGACAAAGTTTTTCATGCTTCGTACATATAACATTATTATTTGTAAGTTTCCCAAGTTAGTCAATAAATAACAACTCATCAAAATCTTATAAATTATGAAGACCCTTCGTTAGTGGAAGTTTCGAATTTATTTCTGAATAGTTTAGTTAGAAACCGGCATGTGTTTATTTGTCTTATAAGCAACATAGTTTAAAACCAAATGAATGTAATAATGTACAACTTTTGGGTCCGAAAATTAACATGTTACTGCAATATACTCGTACTCATATTATTAAATATAAAATCGTGTATAATTTTAGGTCTGTTGTTCGAAATTCTGACTTTCAGATGTTTATTGTGGGCCCGTTATGGTTTATTTATGATGACCTGAAGTTTTCAGGCGTAAAGTACTTTTGGACTTGGAACGAATAATTTGTTTAAGATTATAAATGGTTTCATGGGTTTTCGCGATTAGTGGACATAATTAAAATTATACTATTTACGCTAATACTTTACAGTTGTGGTAATCGCGAACAACTAGGCTCCAAACACTACTAAGATATGCTTATCTAAGTTTTTTTAAATTAGAATTTTATATTAACTACTGTCTATTTTTCTATTAAACTATTTATTTATATATATTAAAGTTTGTCTGCACAGATATAGAACTAATGGTATCATAACGTCTGATTGTACGAAATTCATCGGTATTTAAATGTACAAGTTCTCGACTATTTGATATCGTCATCATATCCAAATTTATATGTAATTGTCTATCGACCAGTAATTGTTTGATTGCTGATTTTAATTACCTAATTATCTTGCCCAAGCTTACTTAGAGTATGTACTGAAAATGCAGTAAAAAACTTAAACACTTCAGTATTATACATAATCGGAAAAAGTATGGCATACGCCTAACGATTTTTTTCAAATCTTGTTTAGGGAACGATTGAGATTGAATGAAGGTACCAGCATGTTGTAAACCCATCTTACCTTTTTTACTGCTTGTGAAAATAAAATAAAAAGTAGAAAGGCAAGCTACTCTATTAAGATTCTCTGACAAGAAAGATAATTAAGATAGAAATAGTAGTTAAAATTTACTTTAAATTAGGGAACATCCACTTTTATTTATATTAGACTAGATAATTATTTCCCTCTATATCTGCTCTTTAAATGCTGGCTTTGTATGAATCAGCCAAACTATTCATAAAAAAAATAGTATTTGACAAACAAATATCGTGCCAGATTCTGGAGCTTAAAAACCTAAAAGTGACTAGAAATGCTGTAATAAAAACTGTTTTGTTTGTCCTACAAACGCTTTCTCTTGAACCTCCAATAAACAAACCGACAACAACATAGACAACGGCAGCTTTAAAACTTTATCTCGAAAACGTTTTGTCTCGCTAAACAGATTTAGGGTAGGCGTTTAATAATGAGAATTGGACCCGGAGCACATCCGATTCCATATCAAAGCCAGAGTTTGGACGAACGCGAAATTTCTCACATAATACCCACGGCTACAGGTGCGAATTACAACCCTGCAGGGCAAAGGGACCCTGGTATCACGTACGCAGAAAACCATAGATCGTTGAACTTCGAAAATACAGCCGTTTGTTCTTTAACGGTCGTGTTACATGAGTATGTAGGAACAGCAGGAGGTCAAGATAAGCTGGCAGTGACACGCTATAATATTACTGTCAGGGGAAATAACCGACCAACGCGCAGTGAAGGGAGTATATTGCCTAAAATAGTTTGCAAACGCGCTACACTGACGTTCCTACATTAATTTTCATTATGTGAAAAAGCCTTTTGCAACTTGCTGCTGGGAGATTGATTAGTTTTGTAGCTTAAAGTTGGTATCGATTTTGATCATTTATTATCGGCGTCATGTTAAAAAACACGAAAAATAGGATATTGCTTCACATTTTCAGCACTATCTTTGTGTGTGTGTGTGGTTTGTGCCTATGCGGTTTGTATGTAAAGTCCATAAGTTTTGTGTTTGTCAATCTATTTAAATTGTAGTAAATCTATTTAAATGATCGTCCACACTAAGCATCTTCAAGATTTCTCCGCATCTTCCTATTCATATGATGCGTTCAGTTCATCATATGAATAGGAAGACTGGAGATAGATGGCCTTATTTCAAACAATCCAATCAATACGTGATTGTTATTTTTCAAAGCTTTGCTTTATAATTAGTAGTTTAATTAGTAAAGCTTTGCTTTATAATTATATAAGTAGTCGTCGAGGCCTAAAGGATAAGACGTCTGGTGCATTCGTATCGAGCGATGCACCGGTGTTCGAAGCCCGCGGGCGGTTACCAATTTTTCTAATGAAATACGTACCTAACAAATGTTCACGATTGACTTCCACTGTGAAGGAATAACATCGTGCAATAAAAATCAAACCCGCAAAATTGTAATTTGCGTAATTACTGGTGGTAGAACCTCTTGAGAGTCCGCACGGGTAGGTACCACCACCGTGCCTATTTCGGCCGTGAAGCAGTAATGCGTTTCAGTTTGAAGGTTGGGGTGGGGCAGCCGTTGTAACTATACTGAGATCTTAGAACTTATGTCTCAAAGTGGGTGGCGCATTTACGTTGTAGATGTTTATGGGTTCCAGTAACCACTTAACACCAGGTGGACTGTGAGCTCGTCCACCCATCTAACCAATAAAAAAAAAGGTAAAAAAGGTTCTGGGTGTGAGACGCTATCGCTGTGAGCTGAGTTTGACACATGGCCTTCATGAAAAATTAAATAAAAATATTACGCACCTTCTTCCATATACAATTTTTTCTCCGCAACTTCTATTAATGTCTTCAGATACTGAGTAAGCAAAATCTTAAATATTTAAATCCTCAAGGAGTTTGCTCAAAATTAATAATTATCAAAGTTCATTTAAAAGAGGTTACAAGAAAATACTTAATTTGAAACATGGTCACGAAGCTACATTTGGATATATCTCTAAATTACTTCATAGTTTACACACTGTCGAGACAATACAATTGTTCTATTAGGATTCGGAGCTAGTACCTAGCCTCTAGATACGGGCTACCTTTTACAGTTAGATATCAGGAAAACAGCGAGTATAATGAAAATTCTGATAATATCAAATTATCATCTACAATATTAGTATAATATTTATTGAAATCTGTTAATTCAGACCAAATAAAACTTTCCATATCAACACACTACATTAAAAAACAAAGTAAAATATTGCGAACGAACTATTCAAAACGAATAGATCCTGGGTTTTGGGTGACACGATTTTGTTATTTAGCAAAAATACTACTAAAGCTGTTAAACTTAAAGTTGACTTTAGCTTGGACCAACGCAAGAATCGCGTTCCAAAATGTAATGAAAGGCGGGCTAACATTTTTATAGCGGTTCCAACGACTCTCAGAGCGGTAGCGAGCGTTTTACATTTAAAGAATCCCCCATTCTATTACGTGGTGTAACACGACGTAACTTACGTCTGACAACTATCTTTATATGCTCACGGAATTGCAGTCAACATCCATTTTGCTTTTGTTTTCAATTAAAATAGCGTTGACTGCGTTGTTGTTTCGCGTTTCAGTATTCGATTTTTGAATTTAGAAAAAAACTTGTTTCTCGAATGTTCGGAACTTTTTTCGTTTGCTGATTGGCGTTGTTTAAAAGTTGTTGCCTACTTTTTTTTAATCTAGTTTACTTTTGATTTTTTAGTTATAAATACTAATTGGGAGCTTTGTTATCAATTACCGGCTTCGATATGATTACGTAGACAACGATAATAAATTAATTAAAATAGAAATATGTACACTATTAAATCATTTTATAATCACTTCTACAAAAACGACGAACTTAACTGATTGCTTCACTGTATGGAAACTATATAATTATGGAAAAGGTTTTTTTATTGAACTATTATTCTGCCATTTATCTTTAAATATTACGAATTATTTCCCAAAAACATCACAATAGTAAAGGAATACTATAAGTTACTAGCTGACCCGGCAAACATTGTTTTGCCATATATAAGATTTCTAGGGAATTTCTAGTGTAGAAAAAAAAACTAGCTTATTGTAAGTGTGTAAGGATGTGGTAAATGAGTGAAAGAGGTATGTAGTGCTGTGAACGATGAGGGAATATATAATAAAAATAACGAAACGTCATTCAAGCACATAATACCTCATTATAACAAAAAAAAAAGCCCAAATAAAAAAAAAATGTTAGGGGTCGACAACCCTAATTAGGGGTATAAAAAATAGATAGTAGCCGATTATCAGGCTTACTGAATATGCATAAAAAATTTCATGAGAATCGGTCAAGCGGTTTCGGCGGAGTATGGGAACGAACATTGTGACACGAGAATTTTATATATTAGATTTCCAAAAGATCTTGAATCCGCACAAAAAATAAAAGACCGATCTGATGATAAAACAATTCCCAATATAATATGTATATCTCAAAAAGATAAAGGTTTTGGCGATTGCAAAACAGACACGACGGTTATTGCATTTAAATTGTCGCAAAAACAGAGAGAGAGAGAGAGAGAGTCGGAGAGGAATGGCCCATGTTATCACATATTCATAAATCAAAGCTACGGAATAGTACTGGGCCTGATACAATGGGATTTAGAAGTTGACACAAATACGGCTGTACTACGCAATTCGATACGGGGTGCTCTCCGAAAATGACAATTTGTGGATGGAAAATTTTGTTCGTTTTGATCGTTATCCAGTTGATATTCGTCGATGGAGATAATTGTTAGTAAAAATGTATTGAGTCATTTTTTTATCTTTTTCCTACCTATGTTGATAGCCTTGAGAGGCTATTTCAGCTTCTCCTTGACGTGTGGGTGAGCTCACGGGGTTCAAGCCGGGAGTGTTGCTAGCACTAGCCCTAACAAGAGCAGTGCTTCGCAAAATCTGCCACCGGATTGGAAGCGCGACCCACTGAGAAGATCCGGCGAGAAACTTAGTGGGCTGTGTCTATGGGTTAATTTACTCGTCGAGCCCTTCGTCGCAAGAGACGGGTTCGGCGAGGACGGTGACTGGACTGTGTTCTGTAAACGTCATATAATGTATGAAGACGATAAAATAGGAATGTTTTGGTCTAGATAGAGATTACAATAAATAACATATAGTTTCAATGGCGGATACGTAGATTCGTTCTAGTGGCGTCTATGTATCTGAGAAAGTAAATATCGTTACTATACTTGGAATATGAGCTCTTAATTGTATTTCTTTAGCATAATATGACTGACCTTTCAAATTGGATTCAATGACTGCTTAGCGGCACAAACAATGATTGTGGTGGTATGCGGGTTGTTTTTGTCGAATATTTTTTTACAAACAATTCAGATGTCCTGAACAAAATGCCTGATCATATTAGCCACTACGATTTGATATAATTATCCCGTTTAATTGTAATACAAATCATTGATGGTACAAACCATTTTCTCCTTGAGAATCAATGTGAAGCTTTTATTTAGCCTAGGCTGAGGCTCATAAGAACGATATTGTATACCGAAAACGCAAAAAATATTTTTTTGTTTTGTTTGAACTTCATATCTCAGATACAGTCACTGATATAGTTGCACACACGAAAATCCGACAGCGACTCTACGGAACTCACGTTATGCGTCCCGGCAAATGTATTTCCAATTTCTCCCTTCATACACCGAAATGTAATAGCTAGTATTTTGCGGGGTACTTTTCTTATTTTTTACGAGCGCTCCGACCGGTATTAGGTCGACATGTGGCCACGGGGCCGGTTATTATTTTTAGGGGGGGGGGCCGAAGCCTCCGTTTCGCTATGTTCTGGTTTATTTGGAACGACTAGGGACGTGAGCGACTGTCGGTCCAGGCTTAAAGGGATTAGAAATTTGGGTCGTAAAGCTCGAGAATTCGCTGGTTCCTATTTTAGGCGATGATCGAATGAAAACATTGTACCTACGTCGTCAGCTTGGTTCTTCGGTTTTACATAGTAAATATTGCGATACTTGAATAGAAGATTTAAAACTACGTATCATGCGAATTGTATTGCATCTGTACGAACTTTTTTTTAGTGCTTAGATGGGTGGACGAGCTCACAGCCCACCCAGTGGTTACTGGAACCCATAGACATCTACAACGTAAATGCGCCACCCACCTTGAGATATACAACGGCTGCCCCACCCTTCAAGCCGAAGCGCATTACTGCTTCACGGCAGAAATATGCGGGGTGGTAGTACCTACCCGTGCGGACTCATAAGAGGTCCTACCACCTACAATTCATGTTTACAAAAAATATGAATTGAAGCGGGAGCCGTATTCCGAAATACAGACTACAGACTCATTGGTGGTAGGGCATTTTCTGTGTCTGCTCGGATAGGTATCACCACCCTGGCATTGTCTGCCGTAAAACAGTAATGCCTATCGATTCGAAGAGCAGGTAGCCGTTGTACTGTAAAAACTGAGATTAAAACTATAAACTAACTATAAAACTGAGAATTAATGTTCTTTTTTTTCCTACCTATTCTAGTAACCTGTAGGGGTTATTCTATATTCACCGAACTAGTAGGTGGGTTTACAGGACTCAAACCTGACGTCGTTGCTAACACTAGCTAGGCAAGAGCAGTGCTTCGCAGAATCTACCACCGGATCCAAATCGCAAGCCAATGAGAAGATCCGGCGTAAAACTCAGTGGGCTGTTAATGTCTCAAATACGTACTTAACACGTATTTACTAATAACTCCTACTATAAAGAACAACGTTGAATTTGCGTAAATACTGGTACTACTTGGCAAGTTATTTTATCATAGACTTTTGGGTGCAGCAAAAACAATAGCATGAAAGAAATTGCTTCTATCTTCAAGTTACACGGTTCCGAATGCAATTCTTCATTGAAACCTTGATTAAAAAGCTTCTTTGTTTCAACTTCATTGTTCTGGCGTTGAGTTAAGCAATAACACTTATTGCATTGTTACGGATCAAACATTAACGAGGCACTTTCAATATTGGCGAATGTGCAAATTGCGAACTCGGTAACATGAAAGTGCTTTATCCAATCAGGTTCAAGGAGATTTTTGTTGTTATTGCTCTAGCTGGGCAGAGTAGCTCACGGTGTCGCAAAGTAGATGAGCCACCTCTAGATATTGCGTTATCTACACTGTTTTTATGATGAACAAGGAGTAAGTTTCGCATTAGCACTTCTTTTTATTTCTATCGAGACACGTCAAGTGTTGACTTGTGCCAACTAAAATGATGAATGCAGCCATTAGGCCATTGTAAGACACGGTTATATGTTTTTTTCCTATCTAATAGCTGGTAACTTAAGGAGCTGTTCCAACTACGTGCAGACCGCTAAGTCAGCTCACAGGGCTCAGCCTTGGTGGAGTCACTAAGACTAGCCCTAGCAAGTGCTGTGTTTCGTTGAATCTACCACAGGAATTGCGATCCACTGAGAAGATCTGGCGAGAAACGTAATGGTCTGTATCTATGGGCTGGGCTTAGTAGGTTGTAACACTTCGTGCCATTCGAACGAACGAACATTACACTTGCAAAAGTTATAAACGGATGTCTGCAATTTTGTGAAGTGTCACTTTATTAAAGAGGGATAATTTACTTTTCTTGTAGATCATAGGATAAGAACCGAGTAAGAACGCGGCTCGGTCGCGCACTGACTTTACATGGGGATGTAATATCAAACTTCCGCGCATTTGACCTTCGCGGCCCAAAGTATGTGCAAGCCAAAGATTTTTAGGAAGGGAGTGGAATTAATGCAACTAATACAGGAGGGGATACTTGAAGAAGTGTCGACAGGCCGATTCCTTTTGAAGAGCGCGGCTTTTCTTGTCGTAGGGTTGATGTCGATGCGCCACTTTCGGGACCATTGTTCTAGATTGGTGGCAGGAAGGCCTCCAGATTAAATTGTTGGGATGTATTTTCTAACGGGTGGGAAGGTTATTGATTAAGCGTTGTCCTGGGGGACGAAGTGGAATCCGGGCTGCAGGAGAAGATTGGAGTAGGGTGGCTTCAGCCAAGCTGGTTCTTAGTGTCTGTCAATCCACATAATAATAATATATATTTAAAGCACCTAGTGATTGTCTTAATGCCAAACAGATTACTAACCAAAATTTTTGTAGATGGTATAATTTTTTTATAGAAGTAGCGGTAATGCAGCCTGATTTAGTAATGTGCTTCTGTTTGAACGGGCATCCGTTGTACTGAGACTACGCAAAAAAAGCAAGTTGCAAACTGCGCTGCTATTTGAAATACTGGTGTTAGGGCTAGAAGATTAATTTGGTGTAACTACTAATGCTGAGTAAATGTAATTAAATGTATGTTATTTACCTACAAACAACAATCGAACAACTACTACCTACTTAAGTAATTTAAACTTTAACATTCGATGGCAGTCGCACGATGCTTAGAGAGTTAACTGTATTTTTGTGTGCTAGCTTCAATAAAAATGATATTCAGAGCCAAGGATTTTTATTTCTTTATGTACAACACGCGCACGTACGACCAGACCATTTTTGCCATACTTATTAGTGTGTTCCCACATTTAAAAACAATCATGTAAAATTTTATATTTAGGTTTGCCCTAAAAACACGATATATATTGGAATACTAGTTCTACCTTAGTTATTTTTATTGCTTTTCTAAGCAGACGCACATACAGCCCAGCTGATGGTGAGTTGTTACCGTCGTCAGTGGACTTTTTTGATTGAAATCACGTAATGTTACTAAGGGTTTTTACCTTCTTTTTTATTTCCTTACAATTACAGTAATTTGAATACAAGCCCGCTCCGTTCGATTCGCTCATCACGATGCTAGTTTTCTTTCAAACTTGGTTGAATGAATTAGGTTTGTGCTTTATTCATTTTAGAATATTTATTTTACAATTTGTATATATTATGATATTCTTAAAAAAATATATAATTCAATTTGAATCAACATTTCCGGTGACCATAGTGTTTTTTACCTTCAACTAACTTCGACATCATTGAATCATTCCGAAGAGCACCATTTACAAGACACGGGCGTTGATGGTCGTCCTTTGGTGCGTCCTTTGATGTGACTGATTTTACTCACTAGATCACCTTTGACTAGACTGCTCTATTTCGCACTGTCCATTTTGTGGTGAAAAAAATTTAAGACACTCGAGATAACTTTATATTGTCACTTTTGACATTGCTTCCATTTTATACTCGATAGGTGAATGAGTTCACGGTTGCAGGGGCCAGAGACTTGGCAAAATGACGCCACCTACCTTGGAACATGAGGTCCCAGCGTCAATACTGTTGTCCTTCTTTTTTACACCATATGGTCCTTGGGGAGAGCAATTGTTTGAAATGATCTCATTATCTCGCGATACAATACCCGCCATCGGAGTAAAATTCATCAATACTTCTCAAAGCCATTGCGTTCGTCCACAGTGCGTTTCCAGAAATCTTTTTTCCCAAATAGCATCCGGCTTTAGATTAAGTTCCCCTCTACGGTGTTTCCCGAGCGCTATGACTTTTCTATCTTCAAACGAGGCTTGTGGAGATCACTTAAGCGTTACTGCTGACATCCATGAGTGACTGTAACCACTCACCATCAAGTAACCCGTATGCTCGTTTGCCTACAAGGGGACAAAAAACTCGAATAGCTTTATCCCAAACCGAAATACGTGACAGATTAGTTATAAAATACAATTTACAAATACTTTAAACACTATTTATTAGATTAGACTAGACTACGTAAAAAACAAGCAAAACAAATCTAAGGGATATTATATTATGTATTTGTGTACATATTACTTACCCTAGAAAAAGATAAAAACATATTTTATTAAATAAAATTTTACGAATTTTCGACAATCGTGAATACAAGTTAGAGCATGTATTGTTTGTTACCTACATGTTTTATTAATGCATGTATTTTCATTTATAAACCTAACATGTACCGAGACACACTTGCAAACTTTTAACAGGTAGCTATTTTGCTAGTTTGCTAATTAGTTGTATCAAGTTGTATTCAAATTCACCGAAATTTAAATACAATCAAATTATTTATTATAAAAAAAATATTATGACAACTGTACGAACTCACAATCAAGTCAGATAAAATGTACGTCATTTGGAGATGTTCTATTGGCGCAGTGAAATTTTAAAACTATTATTTAGTGCTATTTGTCCACAAAAGCTTTAAGAATAAAATCAATCGAGTTAATCTTTCCTAAAGATATTGTTTCTTCTTTAAAAAACTGTTTACTTTACGCTCATTTGAAAGCCCCTCCAAATCAAAATCCTCAATGCTCAATCCCCTCTTAAATTCAATCCTAATTTGAGAGTCAGTGTAAAATTGAAAGAAAAGTTTCTAATAAGTGCTATAAATTAATTTATGAACTTGATCAACTTACATATGGGAGCTATATAATATTGAGATATATACACACATACATATTGATATAATCTGCCGAATTGAACAAAAAATGAACATTTCCCTTATAATAATAAATTAAATCTCATATACTAGGAAATTTTAATATTTACTAGGAAAACAATCTTTGCACCAAAAACGTAAACAAGTAAACATAATGGAAATTCACAATTTCACGTCTTTAATACCAAAAGGTTGTATGTCCGATTTGAAATAAACTGTAACGTAGGCTTTTGCTGTACGACAACAAAGATAAAATTAAGTTTTTTAAGATGTAGATTTCCCGGACTCCTCCTGGCTTGTTAGCGAGAAATTAAATATCAGATGTCTAAGAAATACGTAGATAAACAAAATCCTGACGTTTCTTCGCCGAAATTGAGGTCTCGCGTTACGCTGTTCAAGCATTTTATTATTAAACTGTCAATATAATATAAATCTCGGTCAAAACGTTTTTGAGTAGACAGAAAATAAAAATTACCTTCCGTCCCGTTTTGTTTGGATCTTTTATGATTTTCTTCTCACTACCGTCTGACTTTTGCGTGTTTATCCATTCACATAACCAGTACTAAATTTTATTGTACTAATTTGCGTAATTACCGGTGGTAGAATCTTGTGAGTCCGCACAGGTACCATCCTGCCTATTTCTGCCGTGAAGCAGTAATGCGTTTCGGTTTGAAGGGTGGGGCAGCCGTTGTAACTATACTGAGACATTAGAAGTTATATCTCAAGAGGAGTAGCGCATTTACGTTGTAGATGTATATGGGCTCCAGTAACTACTTAACACTAGGTGGGCTGTGAGCTCATCCACCCATTTAAGCAATAAAAAAAGTCTATCTAGTGGGTGACCAGCCAGAGCGTTGACCGTCTACTAGGTTAAGTTAGGATATGTATCAGTTACTAAAATTACTTTATAATGTACGATCTGGATACATTAAAACTTCACGCTACAGAACTTGGTATATTTCCGATCATCGTACAACCCCTAATTGAATTTTAAGCATCAAATTTCTAAAATAATTTCCATATCAACAGATAGATTTTCTTTCGGCGTAGGTAATTATCTAAAGTAATTGTAGCACCGTGATATTGTTGCCGATACAATAGCTGAACATCAATCAAGCCAAACTAAGCCTTCTGTATAAGCGAACGATTCACCATTTCCCTGGAACGTTTCATAATGTGGCAGCTAATAACGAACGCTTTATGTACCGTGGACATGCAATGTGGTATTTGCATCGCATTTCACCTTTAATTGGAACATTCTGTGTGTTTTATTATGTACGAAGGCAAGGCCGTTAGCACTCGATCGTAATTACTGGGCGCTTAAGTTGAAGAAGAAATTTCCGCCAATTGTTTTGTATGGAATTCAAAGTTTGGTAATTATGTCTCGGCTTGATTTTAGCTAAGATATCTAGCGATGAACTGTGAGCGGTTATGGTCAACCATTAAAATGCCATTTACTTACAAGTACTCTTTTACTTAGTCCATTTACTTCTTTTAGTTTAAATCTTTGAATTAGATAAATATTTTTTATTGCATACTATTATAATATGATATACAGCTCTCAGTAATTTCTTTAGTTTCCGCGCATCGTAGATAAAAATTATTTTAAGGTTTAATCTCGCTTTTTTATTGTCACCATATTAGTTCTGTTTCAAATACTTTACGATTTTTGTAGTCATGGTCGAGTCACCTAATATTCAAACTATGCAATCGAAGTACTAAGCTACAAAAAGCAAGACGACTGTCGCACCCTACAAATAGAGTAAATGACTGCTTCCCTACATAAATGGGCATGGTAGAGTGCCTATCTGCTTCGAAGATCTAAAAAGATATGTGTAATTCATTTTCAGAATGCATCAAAGAAGTAATAGCCGTTTGTAATTTGCATGGCGGTAACGTAACAAACTATACCTTGCTATAGTTTTGCTACCTCGAGAAACGGTATCTAAATAATTTTCGCCTACATAGTTCGGTGAGCGAGGAGCTGTACTCGTGCAAAATTAATGTGAACGCATTACTCCTAACAGCCACTCGACATTACACCGACTCGGGTTTTTCAATAAAAATTCCAAACTAGACCAAACGAGAGATGGATATACGAGTAACTGATAAATAACCCTGGCTAGCCCGCAATCTGTAGTCCAGGCACGTTCTCCCGTCCACGATTTATATACAAATGCGTCCAGCCAAGACGATCATATTTATTTTTCCGTGTCCTAATGCCACTCCTGAAATATTCATGCGATGACCGCGCCATCTGTCTTGTGACGTCTGCCATAATAACATGATGTAAAGCCTCCAGCCGGGGCAGTCGCAGGCCCTGAGGGATAGATAAACTGAGTGAACCTGTGTGCCTTTATGATTTTCTACGTGAAATGTGCTGACAATTTCGGTCGCCAAAATATTGGTTTAGGTTTTTGTTCCACATTTGTTATAGTATAAACAGATTTTTGTATTTTTTGTACGACATGAATTAATTGTGAAGGATCCTAGGATTATTTATGTTAATGTTTCAATTATTTTAACTAACACCAATAAAAACTTAATTTTGAAACGAAGGAAGATATCATTGGATGCCATTAAGGTTAAGTGAGCACCGAAGACGGAGTTCCCTGTAAAGTTTTCGTACAATTAAACGTTTTTAATATTCAGCATCCGTGCAAAACGAATCGGATTAAAAATCAAGACGGCGCTCGTGTTTCGGAGCGAAAGGGCCCACGGTGGAACTTAAGGACGAGGCCAATTCATTCCGAATACCAATTTCATTTCAGGCGCGGACCTCATTCCGCCAAATTTGGTTGCAAAACGACTGAGACAACAAAGAGAATTAGACCGCGAAGAAAAATAAATGCGGTGAAACAACGGAGCATACAAAATTAGAGCCCGGCTCGCAGCGAACGCGACTTGGTGCCATCTGCCTTAAGGCACAAGAGGAATTTGAGTTTTTTATTTAACGCAAATAAGGTTTACTTCGGCAAATTATAGCAACATCGATTTTAGCTTTATTTAAAAAAAAAACCTGTGGCACTCGGCGACTGCCGCGGTAAAGCTATTGCATAGCATTTTTTATCATCTTATGCAATTATGATTAGACAATAGTAATTTAATATTAAAACAATAATAAAATGAGACCACGCTATATTTATAAACATTAACAAAAGTAAAACATTAACTGTCCCCTCCATACTCATAAGCTAGACCGCGCAAGAGAGAGATGGGCAGACTTTTTATGATGCGCAGTGCGACGTCACGCCGTGCGCTTATTCACAAACACTACACAAATGCAACGTGTGAATGTGTTGAACGCGAGCTACATGGTAGGCGGAGTGGGGTGTTAGGTTTTATTTTCGTTACGGAATTTCTTGATTCGGTCACCGCGCTCAAACCCGGCGATAAAAGCTATGCAATCGCTTAAAAATACGCTATTTTTAATAAACAAATACTACAGCTTAGTATATGACAGCAAAAGTACGTAAGATAATTTCCAGTTTTGGTTTTTACTCAGTATATAAAACACTAATATCTTAGTGTCATAAATATGATGCTAGTAAACGTTTAATAATATGTATATCGATTACATTGCTCCTCGTGAAAGCCCGTCGATGGCTTTCAAAATTAAATAAACATATCTTGGGATATGAATTTTAAGTCGCAGCCCTGTGGTACAACAATTCCCTCGTCCTTGAAACCGGAGTGCATTACTACTTCGCGGCAGAAATAGGCAGAGTGGTGGTGCCTACCCGTGCAGGTTCACAACACGCCCTACCACCAGTAAAATACCTATCGCGTGATACTGCGATGTGGCTTTGACTAATTAAATTTTATCCTCTATCTCATCATAAGGTGCAAGGCATTTTGAGAACCCAAAACGCCAAGAAACTGTTAAAAACGAGTCACGGCCCGAGGGAAAGATCGAAGATAAGAAATCGCGTCGCCCTTACAACTTGCGACTAAAAGTTTTACTGTGTTGATGGAGTGATGTTTAACTTATAGTAGTTCTCCATTTGTGTCTCGTATTACCATAATCTAGAAGTTCCACCTCAACGTCAGGAAGCGGTCTTGAATTTTTATCAACGAATATAAAGTAACATTAATTTTACTTGGAAATAATTTTCTTTTTTTTCAAGCATATTTTTGTACGCTTTTGCTACTTTTATGTTCATCACTTGGAATAGCAGTATAATGATGCAGTTTAAAACTTAGAAATCTTTGAGGGTGTCTAGGAGGAACTGTGGTGACGACTACCTAGGAAACTTAGGGAATTCCGGATCCATAGCACCCATAGATAATGCTGGTATTTTTAACCAACACCATGACGTATGTTTATTTTTCTAATGAATACGTACTCAACAAATGTTCACGATTGACTTCCACGGTGAAGGAGTAATATCGTATAATTAAAAAAAAACCCGCAAAATTATAATTTGCATAATTAATGGTGGTAGAACTTCTTGTGAGTCCGCATGGGTAGTTACCACCACCCTTCTTATTTCTGCCGTGAAGCAGTAATGCGTTTCAGATGGAAGGGTGGGGAAGCCGTTGCAGTGTTAAAAGTGAGACCTTAGAATTCATATCTCAAGATAGGTGGCGGTATTTACGTTGTAGATTTCTATGGTCTCCGATAATCACTTAACACTGGGCAGTTAAGCTTAGCAGTAAAAATTAGGCGTGTTGTATCTTGAGGAATCAGAAATCTTTTGAATAACAATCATAGAAATTATTACCCACGAAGTAGAGAATAAGTCCGTTGGACTACTGTTTTTTTTAAACTTTGGAATCCTAAATCTAGGAAGCATAGTGCGATTGCAAGTTAAATGTTCCGGAAACTATTTGTAGTGGACAGCGAAGATTCTAACGTCAGCATTTGCATATTCCATGTTGTAGACTGTGTGTTTGGAATAGAAGTTTTATAAAAATCCAGTACGAAAGTATCGAAAGTGTGCCTTTGTTGTCTTGTCCATTCTTAAATACATGTGTATCGGTTGTTTAAATGAGAATTAGTTGTGTTCCCGTTTTATGTAAATTCATTTTAAAAGAACGATTAAAAATTTAAAATGATGAAGAACGACAAATTTCATTTGTCATTGCAAAACTTAACTTACTTTGTCTTTTAAAATATGGAAGAATAGAAACATCATCAAAGCCACAAAGATCCGGCTCGTACCAACTCTTGTTTTCCCCATATTTCGCGGAGACGTGGACTTTGCAGCGGGTCGAGAAAAAGAAGGTCTGCTCTGGCGATGTGGTGCTGGAAACGAATGCTTGGTATTTCATGGATCGAACTTCGCACCAATATCTCCATTCTTCAAGAACTCGGCATTAAGCAGTGTCTTTCGGCGATTATGCGAAGGCGCATATTATCATTTTTTGGATTATCTCCAGGCGAGAAAGTGACTCCATAGAGCGCTGACGGCTGAGAGACTGATCGTGAGGTCGACGATTGTCGGTCTAGCATTTCGTGGGTGCCAGTTTTTTTTTCTTTTTTTTATTGCTAGATGGGTGGATGAGCTCACAGCCCACCTGGTGTTAAGTGGTTACTGGAGCCCATAGACATTTAAGACGTAAATGCGTCACCCGCGTTGAGATATAAGTTCTAAGGTTTCAAGTATAGTTACAACGGCTGCCCCACCCTTCAAACCCGAAACGCATTACTGCTTCACGGCAGAAATAGGCAGGGTGGTGGTACCCACTCACAAGAGGTCCTACCACCAGTAATAAGGCAGGCAGGGTGGCAGGAAAGTATGCATTTCGAGCCACCATTGCTCCTCATCTGCATCGTTTGAGTTTTGTTTCAGCCTTGGCTTCGACCTCATGTGTGCGCCAATAAAACTAGGATCCGGTTTTCGGTAAGGCTTGGTTTCCGCTCATCACATTAAATCAGGTGAGCCGCGAGATTGATTGTCCAACTACAGCAACAAAAATCTTCAAACTATAGTTTTATAATTTGAACTTAAGTCGTGAAAAGTCTGATTTCTTAAAACACTTGCAACATCAGATAGAGAAACTTCGTCTACTTCGCAGAATATCCATAAACATTGTTTATTCTGGAACAATCCGGTTCAGCTACGTTGAAACATTCACGGCTACGG
Source organism: Bombyx mandarina (assembly GCF_003987935.1). Next base: position 670,133 of record NW_021011488.1, on the reverse strand, counting down.
GAAGATATTTTGAAATGATTAGCTGATTTTGGCTATAAAGTATTTTCTTCTGTTGTCGGAAGTTATTTCAGAGCGTTTCGAATAATTTATGGTTTTTTTTGCTTAAGTCGGTCTTAAGTTGCATGATACATGTGATTTTTCTTCGATTCTATTTATTCTATTCTACCAGTCCAAAGACGTCCACTGCTGGACATATGCCTCCCCCAATCCTCGCCACAAAGATTGGTCCTGTGCTGCCTGCACCCAGTGGATCGCCGCGAACCTCAATAATTATAGACCTACCCACACGATGAACTTACAATGAAATTGACGTATGTTTTCGATAAAATGTGTATGTAATCTTCAAATTAACCTTCATGTCACTAACAAACTATAAATAATTGACGAGCCATATTTATCTTATGGTTTAAAATTTCGATAAATTGCGAACAATTACAGAAGGTGATCTATAAAATTATCTAGACGTTTTGACTATTGGTACCTATCGAAACTTTTTATAACATTTACCATAATCTAAACAACAAAACACTGTGACAGGCTCAAAGCTAATCTAATATACAGTCAAAGATGTAATTGGAAAAGAATAACTTCCTATTTACAACCATAAGCACATTCTATAGCTTTTAGACGCATTTAAATCAGTTTGACACTATGATAGACAAATAAACAGAATGTTTAACAAACAGAGCTAATCAACCTAATGGTTCCGTGTTCCGAAATAAGCGAACTGATTTCGTAACCGTAGGACTACGGAACTCTAAAAGGGATGAACGAACAATCCAGATTTTCATCAGCCAATATTTGCGGTCACGACTTTCCTCTTTGACAAGGATAAGTAATCAATGAATCATTTCACGGACAAATTAATTGAAAGCCGTTTCATAATGCGTCCGATGCCGAGAAATACGGTCCCCTTAATATTTCAATGGTGATCGATCGTAATAATAAACCCGACGGTGGCCCTCCTCATTATTTATTTTCGCACTTTGATGCAAATGACGAAATTTTTCATGCAAATAACGTTATTGGAGTTGGGACGTGAAATAGAAAATTTTCGAACGCCTCCACTCATGTTACAGGCTTCAGATTTACACATATTATAGAAAGAAGATCACGTTACAATCTGCATGATTGAGTTTTGAAAAGAAAGAAAAAAAACACTTTTTTCTTCGACAATTCGAATGACATCTTCGATTTTCAGAAACTGATGCTCATTTCAGACAATCTGTTAGAAGTTTATCGAAAGCTGGTTTTAATTTTTCCAAATTCAACCGAATTAAATGTTAAGTAATGATCTTTAATCTCCAAGTAAACCTTTGAGATCCCTTTTTAGTGTTTTACTACTTAATAACACGAAAGTTTCTTGAGTCAAGCAACAAGTAACGGGCACTCAGCAGATGCTACAATAAAGTAAATTAAACGTCCCAATTATTAGAAGTTTGTCTTGAGTCTCCATTAAATACATTTACAGGGTCCACTGCCAATACAATGAGGCCATTTCGAGTTCAGTCGCGTATCCACTTACGGCGTGAGAGCCAATCGACGACCGTTTCCATTATAACCATTATACCGAGTCCACATCGGCCGCGATTTGTTTCAGCTGTTGCACGCTCTCACAAGCCTTTTAAACTACATTTCTCTTTATTTCATAATTCTTGACTTATACCTTGTCTTGGAATAGAACATTTATGTGAATGTATTCTTATTTGAATTCACTAGTGGCTAACTCGATTATGTTCGGGACGAAATGCAGTTGCGTTTCCCAAGTTGCAATGTATCGCTCCATTTCGTTTCACTACTAAAACAAATAGCATAAGAGAGAGAGAGAACGTTCCAGAAAGATAGCAGAACATCTTGAGAGCTAAAATAATTCAATTCTGTTACGTCTCTCGTAAAATAGCTATTGTTTGAGATTTATTTTACGTTCGTCTAAATCCGATTAGCGGGGCTAGTGTTTACAGAATGTTTAACAATTGACTGTTGTGTAAACAGCGGAATTGTGTTTTGTAATCTATTGAATTATCGATGCGTTAAGCTGTCCCTAGTGCAGAATGTATTTGCATAACAAACGAAATGTATTCAATGAACATTTAAAGCTATTTATGCTAACCATTGATAGGGGACATGCATAAAAATTTATAGTTTCCCGTTTCGGGTGCTAATTGTATTAATAATATGAACTTAAAATTGAATTTAAACTTGAGTTTGGGAATAACAGAGCCGGTAATTTCGTATTTGATCCATATTAAAAAGCATTCAGTTAGAATTATTCCGAACAAACTTGCTTCTGATAATAATGGTTATGAAATTATACTTTCTAGTGGACACCAAACAGAAGCTCTCAGCTTTTGAGGTGGACGATAGCCTTCAAGAGATCTCTGGTTACCTTCTTATCATCAAGCCAATAAGAAGCAGGGATTCGATAGTAAATGATGTACAAGAAATTACTCTACAACTTTGATAACAATTTAAAAATAATAATTTTGATCAATTTTAAAATCTGTTCTGGATTTTTGTTTCGATGACGACAACTTATAATACAAACATATTTCCTTAATTTTTTTTTAAAACTTTGACTTTCTAGCAATCTAAACACACTGAATTAAATTAACTAGCACTGGCTACATTAGAAATTATGATAATAGCAAAACTCTTAAAACTCAATGTTTCACTCCATAAAAACTTCGAAAGTGGAAAACAAAGCGACCGAATATTGTTCAATGTCCAAACAACGATACAAGGAGGGCTTTTCAGATGGTAATTTGATTGTACCCAGTTTGCAGTTTCAAAAGAGTGAAATATTCTTTTCAGGGATCCCGGACGGCGCGCCAGAATTATTAATGGCCAAGAAACTTTGGGAAAGTTCATGATCGTCTTCAAGACGTAGGCTTATGGCGGCTTAAAGCTCAGAGGCCGTTGTTAGTACGAAAGTGGATGTTTAATTTCCTCATATTGATGGTTTGAGTAATGGAAATCCTTTTTTATGGAATGCTTGTTGAATTTTATCGCCTGTTATACTAAAAATTGATTATAAAGTTTTTTTTTAACCCCAACCAAACTAATCTAATTTGAAATAATAAGTATTACAGCTGCGTTTAAGAAAACCCTGTATTTTGCAATAAATGTAACTAAGAGTTAGTTTTAAGAGATTAAGATATTTCCATAGAATTGGATACAGTGATTTGTTTCATTTTCTTGGACCACAATCGCAATAGGTCTAGAGTACTGCCTTCGAACGCAGCGTCGACGTGGGAACCGATCCGCGTGCGACGCCTAGTCCCCGAAAATTCGCGTGGTTTATTCACACAATGTACTTTTTACGAGCAATAATAAATTTCTTCTCATCGACTAAGGGAGCGCATTACTTTGAACATTTTATGGGAAAAATTTACCGAACGACACCTCGGCGACTTGATATGACCAACATATTTCAATAAGCGAAGTTTGACCCAGTTTGACTTTGGGCTGTGGAAGATTTCTTTAAGTCGTTAACAGATCGATCGATACTAACTTGCAAGTTGGGTTTTCTTTCGTAAATTGAAGTATCTCCGTGAAGAAGCTGATGTGGAGTCAACGGTACGAATGGCGGGGTGGGGTGTTTCTTCACCATAGATTTTGGGTTCACTAGTTTTGAACTGTAAATAGTGGTAGCTGGGCACATTAATTTTATTTATATGATCTATCTACATATTAATGATATACTAAAAAGAGCTATATAAGACTCAAGTTACAGATAATATAAAAAAAATTCAATGAAATTTATAAATAAGATGATAATGATGATAATTTACAAATTCATTTATTTATTCTATGATCTCCAATAAAAATAATATATCATAAAATAAATCACTTTGTACCAAGGATTAACGAACGCTCTTAACGCATTCATTTCAAAGTCGAGTACTTACGGCATCTTATATCCGTCTTATGTCCCTTTATCGGTTGGTTCCATAATTTTTTTCCATTTTTATCATGAAGAATTCAAGTGTTCTGCTCGGAAAGATACTTTCTGATCAATTCCCACGCGACCGAGATCTGACTACCTTGATATCTGATAGACTGTGAACAATCCAAGGCACACCGGTTCTGAATCTCCGTACAAATTCCAACTCCCACCTTGTGACGTGAGGTCTTCACACCACTATTACTGTTCATTGTAAAAAGCATTCGTGAACGTGTTTTAGGTTCATTAAAATAATTAGTACCTTCCTGCGTGATTTGAACACTGTCATAGAGGCATCGCTTGATAATAGTTCCCCGAGTGTTTTGTTATTTAAGCTATGACGACTTTTGTCATGAATAAGCGTGAAAGATAGACTCTGTTGATTAGATAAAAATAATTTTTTTTTGCTTATATATGGGTGGACGAGCCCACCTGGTGTTGAATAGTTACTGGAGCCCATAGATATCTACAACGTAAACGCGCCACAAACCTTGAGATGTAAGTTCTAAGATCTCAATATAGTTACAACGGCTGCCCTACCCTTCAGACCGAAACGCATTACTGCTTCACGGCAGAAATAGGCATAAAAAAAGAAACTTATTTTGACTATAAAATCGATAATTTTTTTTGTGAAACTCAATCCAACACCAATAAACATAAAGCCGGTTTTGTTTCGATTAAACATCACGGATGTTTTTACCAACGCGCCCAGCGAAGTGGCGGCCTAAGCCGAAGCGAACATGATACGGCTCATAAAGTTCGGCTCGGCCCATACTAAAGCCTGTACCTCGTATTTAAATGGCACAACGAAAGTCACGTGTGCAATCGAGTTAGGACCGGCAACGATCCCAAACTGCGAACAAACACAGAAGTTGCCCACCGCCGCGCTTCGGGCCTGTAATGTATGCAAACGTACAGCCCTAATTACAATAGAAACTATTCGCTTACTGTGTTATTTGACTTGAGTTTGGCTTTAGAATTTATGTTTTCACGTTCTTCGCAATCGGTAGCCGGACAACATCCACTAAACCATGTAAACATGAATTATAAGATCTTGATTGTATTAAAAGAATTTCGATCGTTAACTTGTCTATCGTAATAAATAAATAAATAATACAAAAAAATAACTAAAAAGAAAAACTTAATTTCGACAAATTAAAATGTTCTCGAAGTCTAATATATATTTTTTATTGCCTTTGTAAACAGACGAGCATACGGCCCATCTGATGTTGAGTGGTTACCGTCGCCCATGGACTTCAGCAATGCCAAGGCGTAGTCTCCTGTGAGAAATTGGGGAGGTGAAGGAACTCGGCCCTTCTCTTCTCCCCTTCTTCCTCTCAGGAGGCGCCGGAGCCCGACATAACCCGGTCCGTTACCCCCCTCGACCGGGTATACGTAAATGGATTCCCCAGCGTTAAAAAAAAAAAAAAAAAAAGGGGGGCAGAGCCAAGCCGCTGCCTACCGAAATGTGCATTACTAAGGATAACTCAAAAACTACTGATCAGGCTTAAATTTAAATGGGATATGAGAAGTGTCTGCTTTCAATTAATGATCATCATTAACTAACACACATAAAAGCAGTCGGAATGAGATCTTCCCTCTGTTTTGAAGGTGTCTATGAACACATTTCTATCGCGAAGTTATATAATGCATTCGGATATATGATTGGGACATGCTTCATTGACTTAGTTGAAACTACTGCTTCAATGTACTTCTTTACAATTACTTTCTACTAATTACTACAATTATCGATGACAATAGTTCGCATTTGTATGGATTATATGAGGGTTACACAACTTACACATAAATTGTACTAGAAACAACTTACTAAAACTCGAAAATATAAGAATTTCATGAAAGATTTTAAGTAAGCCCGCGCCATTTAATTTTGGCTTACGGTAATGTTACATATTCTCCGAGTCGCGAGAATATCTTCATAAGCAAATTATTAAGCAGTTTTTAATTAATACGGAGGTATTTGACGTAAATGACATCAGTGTGCCTAAAATTCTATTTACGGGCTTTAATTTAGCCTCTTTTAGCGGCACATCGTTTGACAAGCATCGTCTTGTAAACCCCAAAAAGTCTTAGCTCTTTTTTGGTTTTTAAGCAAAAGAAACCGGTATCGCAAGCGTCATACGTGTGATTTTAGCGTGAAATCGAATTTCCGAGAAAGCAGTTGAAAGTGAGGCTATTCATCAAACGGTAGACAATCACGACGATGCCGCGATGTGACGAGTAGCTTGTAAAGCGGCATCCTGCGGGATCGTGCGAGATTCTGCGAGATTCTGCGAGATTTTCGGGATTTAGTCACGGGGGCTCGTTAAGTTCGCCAACGACACTGCATACTAATGTTGCGAAAGTCTTACGCTTGGAAATTTTGATGCATGCGGCCACCGTGAGAGTTCTAACTCGATGCAGGTTTTTATTAGGGGTATATTCTGTGATTTTGGCTAGTCGTAGACTTAATCAAAACTATTTTACGGTTCAATTTCGAGTGGTCACAGACGAATCAGTTGTAAAATGAAATCTGTAAAGTGTTCCGAACGACGGACGAATGAAACGATACGAAAAAAAAATAATGGCAAAAAAACTGAGATGAATCCGTAAAAGTAGTTTTAAGTAACTTGAAATTTATTACGATAAAAGGAGTGCTCGCGATTTTGTACTATTGAACTTAAATTCATTTTCTACGCATCCAGTTAAAACTTGTAATATTGAATACCATGAACAAATTATTTACATAATACATTTCCTATTTTTCAAACGATTTCTTTGTAGTGAGCGCAAAAATAATCTCAATACATCACGGAAAATTTGTAGAGATAAAAGTATATCATTCTTTTTTTTTCCATTGCAATTACATAGTCCTAAAATTCGTCCGTCGAATCAGAGAAATATCGGAAGCGTACATAAAGGTTCAACCTTTTGTTGCTAGATTGACTGCAGTGAATACAGCTTAAATTTATTCTGATAGGATACTCCACGTTTCAGCGCTTCGTTTGGCCGCTTGATATATTTTTTTGAATTGTTAACGAATATTTTCATGGGGAAAATATTATTTCGGGAATAGCTGACATTGTAAACCTTGAAATGTTATTTGTGACGTAAGTTCTTATTACATGCAGTAGTTTTAGGAGACAACGGCTTAGCTCTACCCCTGGCGTTGCTGACGTCCATAAGAAATTGTAATCATTCAGCATCAGGTGGGCTATATACTAGTCAGCCTACAAGAGTAATAAAATTGAAGTCGTCGTGGCCTAAAGGATAAGACATCCGGTGCATTCGTATCTAGCGATGCACCGGTGTTCGAATCCCGCAGGCGGGTACCAATTTTTCTAATGAAATACGTACTCAACAAATTAATGTTCACGATTGACTTCCACGGTGAAGGAATAATAACATCGTGTAATAAAAATCAAACCCGGAAAATTATAATTTGCGTAATTACTGGTGGTAGGACCTCTTGTGAGTCCGCACGGGTAGGTACCACCGCCCCTCCTGTTTCTGCCGTGAAGCAGTAATGCGTTTCGGTTTGAAGGGTGGGGCAGCCGTTGTAACTTTACTGAGACCTTAGAACTTATATCTCAAGGTGTGTGGCGCATTTACGTCGTAGATGTCTATGGGCTCCAGTAACCACTTAACATCAGGTGGGCTGTGAGCTCGTCCACACATCTAAGCAATAAGAAAAAAAAAAATTGTTATTAGATTATTTAAGCTTAAACGACAATGTTGGATTTATGTTTGGAAATAACGTTATATGGTATACTCTAAGCTGAACTATTAGCGAAGCGAACTCAAGCGAAGCTACTCTAAGAATGCTTTCTACAAAGCATTCGGTTATATTTTAAACAAGTATGTTTTGGCACATCGTGAGCTATAACATAATTACGACTACTTTTTAGGCTTACAAGTTTCATGGGCACGGACGAGTAAGTAATATTCATTTTAAATAAAATATTTAGCTTGTGATCCCACCGTTAAAGTAAATTTAATTATATTCTTTGAGTTTTTCGGGATTTTTTATTGTTACTCATAATGGGACATATCAAATAGAATACTTTCAACTATCTCGCCTTGTTACAATAAAAAACTTATTATCAAGATGGTTGGCAATTTTCATAAGCCTAACTATGCGCTCGTTTATTCGATACCAAAGAAACAACAAATAACAATAAAAAAATATTTCAAGCATCAAAAATTCAAGCAAAAAGAAAAGCTTGAAAAAGGTTATCTGGCTCAGTTAATAATTAATAAGAGTTTAATTATTTTTAAGTTATTAAATAAATTAATGTTATTAGATTAAATAATTAATTTTACATATTTAATACACATTTAATGAATTTAATTAATTTCAAGTTAATTAAAACTACTTTTACGGATTTATCTCGCTTTTTTTATGACGATTGTATTATTTCGGATCGTTTCGTTCGTTCGACGCTCCGAACACTTTACAGTTTTCATTTTACGACTGATTCGTATGTGACCGACCACCTGAAACCGTAAAATAGTGCTGATCGCGTCTACGAGTAGGTAAAACCGTAGAAAATCACATTATCGACCCAATCAGTGCTAATGCAAGAATCGATTTTATTAATCTTAATACTCGTATATATAATTCTTCTGTCCCTGTGTATATTAGTAAACTCCTCCTAAACGCCTGGACTATTTTTGATGTTTTTTTTGTGTGCGTTTCAGTGAATTCGATAATGGTTTAAATTCACAATTCGGTATGGCGTATTGCGTTTTTGGAACGTAGTTCCTTATGGGACGATGCGGAGGGGTACCCTAACCGGGAAAAAACGTCCGTAACGTAAGATTTTTATTAGTAATGCACACAGTGTACGACTTCACTTTGTAATAACGTACACATTAGTAATGCACACAGTTTACGACTTAACTTTGTAATAACGTACAAAAAATAACATATTTATTTATCATTCATTTACCACGATCTCAAAACGTTCGTTTGCGCAATAAACTAACTCTTATGCAAACAACCGTGAATGAAGTGTACCACAATAAGTTCGCACGTTACCGAATGACCGTGGGTTGTTGCGAAACCTCCAGTTTTATTTTCTTTATACCTCGAATATAACTTAAAATTAATATTTTTATAATAAGGAACTTCGTTCCTATCCGGTATCCCACGATACCACACTCCTTTTTTTTAATGTTTTATTCCAAGCTATCCAAAATTTTACAACTTATTCAAAAAAGTATGAAATTTTCACATATAAGACGTGTGTACAGAACAAGGTCTTTTGGGTCCGCTAATATTGCTTACGAGTATATAATAATGTATATCAATTACAATATCAAATGAGCAAAAAAAAAAACTGTATGCTATGAATCTGTTCTTAAACTCGACAAATCCAATCCATCATTGGCAGAAGCAATTCCTATCCCCCGATGCCCGTAACCTGGAACGAGAAAAGAATACAGCAATAGGCCATAACTACGATCCCGAAGAGCTATAAAACCCAGTCCCCAATCCTTCTACGCTTGTAGATAATGTGATTAAACTAAATCAGCCAATTTCAATAAGTGCTGCGACTACTGGCGACGAATTTACATATTTTATTCGTTTTTGAAAGTAAATCCCGCAGTCGGGTCGGCCGGCTAGATTGATCCCGTAAATATTCCGTGTAAGTTGCTCGTGAATTGCGTTAGGAAAGGATTGTATTGAGATTTTTTTTTCTTTCTTTTTCGAACGATAAATACGTTTGTTTCTTGTTTAGATTGATGGACGAACAAGGGTCTGACGTTTATTGTGCTCGATGCAAGGATTTTTTGAACGTTTTATACTTTTTAAATGGTTTGTTACTGTTGAGTGAAATATATGCTTTTTCGGCAGATCTTTCTAGTACTTTAACGGTTCCAATACAAACAGCTTGCATATCATAGTAGCGTGCGATTTGTTGTCGTGAAACATGTGATAAGCCCTCTCCACCTAATAGCTTATTTTATTTATTTATTGCTTAGATGTTTGGACGAGCTCACAGCCCACCTGATGTTAAGTGGTTACTGGAACCCATAGACATCTACAACATAAATGCGCGACCCACCTTGAGATATAAGTTCTAAGGTCTCAGTATAGTTACAACTGCTGCTCCACCCTTCAAACCGAAACGCATTACTGCTTCACGACAGAAATAGGCGGGGCAGTGGTATTTACCCGTGTGGACTCACAAAAGGTTCTACCATCAGTAATTACGCAAATTATAATTTTGCTGATTTGATTTTTATTACACGATGTTATTCCTTCACCGTGGAAGTCAATCGTGAACATTTGGTAAGTACGTATTTCATTAGAAAAATTGAAACCCGCCTGCGGGATTCCAACACCGTTGCATTGATAGTAACGAATGCACCGGACGTCTTATCCTTTAGGCCACGACGACTTCAAAACTTCATGCGACTTCATTCATCACTTTACAATTAAATAAGTAGATTTTCGTAGTAACACGTCCGATAAGGATTATCATATTACGTTCATTTATTAATATCCACACCTCACACCCAAATCATAAACATAACAACTGCTAACGTTATTGGTGCTTATATTATTTAACGACCTCCTTGTAACACGTTTGTTTACGAGCATTAACGGAGTAGGGGCGTTTGTTGAAGTTCGGGCCTCTGGTCGACCCTGTCGCTGGTGTTTATGATAATACCCTGGCAGCGGCGAGAACTGTCGCTCCAAATAACCCCTGGACGACGTTTACGGGTCTATCTTTGTTTTCGGGTTGAAATTATAGATCCGGGTACAACCTGATGCAGGGTTTCCGGGACGATAATTGTGATTGTTTGCTGCGACTAAAACCAGTGTTTTATTGCGTCACGTTGGATACATTTCAATAACATGATGAGATGCCGATAATACCAGTTATTAAATAAACAACATATAATAATCTCATTTTACCTAAAAAAATATAATTTTTTTATTGCTAAGATGGGTGGGTGGACGAGCTCACAGCCCACCTGGTGTTAAGTGGTTACTGGAGCCCATAGACATCTACAACGTAAATGCGCCACCCACCTTGAGATATAAGCTCTAAGGGTCTCAGTATAGTCACAACGGCTGCCCCACCCTTCAAACCGAAACGCATTACTGCTTCACGGCAGAAATAGGCAGGGTGGTGGTACCTACCCGCGCGGACTCACAAGAGGTCCTACCACCAGTGATTACGCAAATTATAATTTTGCGGGTTTGATTATTATTACACGATGCTATTCCTTCACCGTGGAAGTCAATCGTGAACATTTGTTGAGTACGTATTTCATTAGAAAAATTGGTACCCGCCTGAGATTCGAACATCGGTGCATTGCTCAACACGAATGCACCGGACGTCTTATCGCTTAGGCCACGACGACTTACAAACATATTATTGAAATATGGTTTTCAGAATATAATTAAAACTACTTGTACAGTTTCATTTCACGTTTTCCTGTTATCATTACATTATATCCAACCTTAGTGGTCCATGAAAGCTGTTAAGTATTCAAAACTTTGGCAATAATAACTAAGTACCTAACTAACTAATTTAGTGTAGCGACCCAAACTGGATCTTAGCCTCCGATACCAAGTGATACTGTTTCTTACAGCCCGGCGCTGTACCACTTGACGGCTTGGAGTTCCACTTCAGCTAGGACTTCAAATATGATATTACGATGAATCTAAGTCTAGTGGAAATGGGCATTAAAAGTAGCTTTCAAGAAATTGTGACATAAGTTGAGTTTATTGCTAAAGAGTTTTTTTTTTCTTCTTCTTTTTTATTGCTTATATGTGTGGAAGAGCTCACAGCCCACCTGGTGTTTAGTGGTTACTGGAGCCCATAGACATCTACAATGTAAATGCGCCACACACCTTGAGATATAGTTCTAAGGTCTCAGTATTGTCACAACGGTTGCCCCACCCTTCAAACCGAAACGCATTACTGCTTCACGGCAGAAATAGGCGGGGCGGTGGTACCTAGCCGTGTGGAATCACAAGAGGTCCTACCACCAGTAAAAGTGTGTAAGTAGAGTGTTAGTAGTCTTCTGTTTTGTAAAGCCTTCGTGATGATTGTTGAATATCCCTTAACCATAGTGCATTAAGCAGAGTAGAAGTTCGGACTGTGTACGTAATTTTTTTTCTGTAATTTATATAACAATGATAGGTGTGTTGTGTGAGAGTTTGGGATTAGAATCTTGTTCTACCCAATTTCAGTCACGAACCAATCATACGGTTCAGTTCGGGGAGTGAAATATCTATCAGACAATGTGACTTTGACCTCATCTAATCTGTGGCAGTATTTACGACATATATCTGTGTGCTCCGTTAAACTCTCAACTCTAGATAGATTGTAAGTTTGTCTAAATATACTCTAAACAGATCTTGAGTTATAACAAAATTCAATTACTAGAAAACCTCAAATTTAAATGATAATTCCAGCGAAAAGCCACCAGCCACTATCCCGCGTCGCAAACACGGAATATTTCAAAACCGCACCGTTTTTCGCGGAAGCTAAATGTACGTTAAAATAAATAATTTAGCAAACACGAAACAACAAAGTTTCGGGGCGCAACAGAGCTTTTACCGCCACCAAAACATATTATGCACATTTATATTAGATTCCATTACTGTGTATAAGCGTGGCGTATCGCAGGAGATGCTACGGCGCTTTTGTTGAATGACTTCGTACGTTCGTAGAGGAGACTTGAATCTTAAGTTAGCGTGAAGATTTGTTTAAGATGAAATAGTGTATCAAAAATGGCGAGTGTTTGTTGAACTAAATAGAGGTTTTTAAGTTTCTACTGGGCTTTTTGTGAGCAGATATGAGAAAGTTTCACGCTCTGCCCGTTTCCTTGCACTTTACAATTTTGATTACATTAAAAGTAATGAAGATTTTCCTCACGAGGAAATTTCTCGAGGGGACTTTGATAAGCATATAACATTAAATAGGTTGTCATCGATATTCTGGTGGTTCATATATAAATAATTTGCCAATTTGATTCAGCTGCTCGTCAAAATTGTATCAAAAGCGGCTTGAGCGCGGCGCGCGGATTGGCTACACCGTGCGAGATGTCAATGTTAGTTGAGTTTGAGCGGAGGTATGAAAGTGTCGCTTGGAAATTTAACTTCAATTTTAGTAGTAGTAGATTTAGGTGGTAGATTTATTCGTGAAGCAGCTGCCTTTAAGTTATTAGGTGTCCCCAGGAGAGCTCGGGTAGCTGTTAACAAATCTCCACCTTCCTGGTTGAGTCTTTGTTCGCCCACCTGTTTTGGTGAAACTGGAAAGGCCTCCAGGCCACCAGTAATTCTTAATTCATTTAAAAAAAATGTGAGCCGTCACGGGACGCCTGGCAGATGTGAAACATCGACATTATTTTGTAAAAGTAATATGCAGAAAAGAACAGATTGTGATAGGAACTAAATATGTCATAATGATAAAATAAAATATTACGAAAAAATAATTTGTTTTCAAGTAAAACACAGGTTACGTGTACTGTAGTAAACAACTCTGTATACACTACGGAGTATACACTATAGGTATCCGAGCTCAGTGTAGCGAGAGAGATGGCTAACGCCGGATCGAGTGGGAGAGAATCGCACAGTCGATTGCGCATGGCGACGCGTCGCCACGGCATGCTTCGCCACGCCAGAAATCGGTTTTACGTGCGGCTATAGATGTTTCACATCAAAACAATAAATTCATTTTGACCTAAGACCGAACTAAACAGACATGCTGTTAACCTCGCTTCGGCCTTGTCACGTTCCAGTACTAACTCTGTACTAAATCTGTTTTTATCCGGTACATGCGTGTTGATTTTGATTTGATTATTTATTAAATGGTTCTAGGTACAATCGAAGAGTGCACACCGCGAATTACTTCTGTGGTTAATCATGGACAATAATCTGTTTGGTATTGGAAGCCCATACTACCCGCAGTTATACATATGTAGCGTGGGTTAGAATCCGTGCGTCGTGTTCGTCAGTGCTGAGGATCATGATCTTTACGGAGTACATACGTAAAGGTTTTCTTGGGAAAATTACTAGTGGTGGGCTCTAGCGTCCTTCCACAGCCAAATTTCAGAGCCGATTTAGTTCCTCTGGGCTACTGAAGCCCTAGTTCGGGTTAGTTGACCACCGCTCGTTGCTCGGCGTTATATTAGAATAGAACATACGAAAATCGCGTGAAACGGAGCACCAAGGTGTAGTGAGTAAGAGAAAAATAGAAAAGGGCAAGGACGTTGGAGCGCGCGGTGTGTGGATGAAGATGTAATAATAGATGAGATTTGGTGTGAAATAATAAATACACTCCGATGCATCATAATTATTCGCCACGATTCAAATCCTCCATTTCTTTTTCTTATAGAAATAAGTTTTAGTATACAATCTGTATTGAAAGCACGAAATCGAGATCATCTAGAACCTGTGGTCTGTTATTTATCCCTCGCTTTCGCGGGATATTATACTCCGAACATATAAAAGTCAAACAGACCAATTAAACAATATCTATAATGTGTACAATATTAAAATATAACCAAAAGTAAAGTAAACAACGCTAGACACTAGAAGATACAAATTAAAATTAAAGTTACGTTTTTACATTCAGCTTATATCGACGCGCGCGACTCTTATAGCATGACGTCACGGGACACCTGCGCCTTCGGGAACCCCGATCGCGTCCGATGACGCCCGATTGCAACCGAGTGTTACACGCTACAAACTTAAATTGATATGAGTGCAGTGATCCACCGTAAAAGCATATGGAATTGTTATAGAGAAATTGTCACGCGGGATCGTGTAAATATTCATAAGGACCTTTTACGTTGTGTTTTGACGTAAAGCAAATCGAATCTGAAACAACTTTACTACAAAGCTATAGCTAGATAATTTTACAATTTTACAATGGCTGGTGGTAGGACGTCTTGTGAGTTCGCACGGGTAGGTACCACCACCCTGCTTATTTCTATCGTGAAGCAGTAATGCGTTTCGGCTTGAAGGGTGGGGCAACCGTTGTAACTATACTGAGACCTTAGAACTTATATCTCAAGGAGAGTGGCACATTTACGTTGTAGATGTCTATGGGCTCCAGTAACCACTTACCACCAGGTGGACTGTGAGCTCGTCCACCCATCTAAGCAATGAATAAAAAAAAACAATATTTTTGATTCGACATAATAATCTGTTAGATTGTCTATGTTGGATTTTTTTTATTGCTTAGATGAGTAGGATGAGAGAAACCGACGATCGTGCACAGTGACGGGCGTTTTGCGTTTGGAGTGACCTATATCCAGAGATGGACTGCTATAGGCTGATAATGATGATGGTGATGATGATGAGTAGGCGAGCTGACGGCCCATTCGCTGTTAAGTGGTTATTGGAATCCATAGTCATCAACAACGTAAATCCCACCGCCCACTTTTAGACATAGGTTCTAAGTTTCCGTTTTTACAGTACAACGGTTGTCCTACCCTTCGAACCGAAACGCATTACTGCTGCGCCGTAGAAATAGGCAAGGTGGTGGTACCTACATGTGCGGCTCCCCAAGACGCTTCTCCACCAGTAGTTAATAGTGGAGTTATCGGAGCCATTAACGCCATCGCTTACTTTGAGAAAAGTGATCGAACTTTCAAGTTCTGTTTAATGATTATTGTCCCACACTTTAAACCTGAACGCATGACTGCTTCACGGTAAAACAGGCAAGATCATGATCCACGCGGGCCCATACATACTGATACCCACATAACTACTATATATATATTATGCAAATCGTATAAAAACAAGGAGAACATTTTTATTCTACGATATTATTCTTTCATCGTGTACCTCGTATTTACTTAGAAAAATTGGTAAATGTCAGAGTAACTGTGCCCGCCTCAATCGAGTACTCGATAGCATCGCTTCGGGCGTTTGACCTGTACGACCGTGGAGGAATCGAAATTTAAACTTTGAGCCTCAGGACATGCTCTGCAAAATTTCTCCAAAAACAAATTTCAGGACAAGTTCGCTTACAAGTTCCGAACAACAACACTCGGACCGTCGCCGGGCAATATCACCCGTTTGCCAAAAGATCTTTTCCCTTTCTCGTTGTCTGTAACTATTATTACGAACAATATTATCGGCGGGGTTCTAGTTAAATTGAAAATGGCGATGCGGCGGATGTTAGAGAGATTCAGGGAAGTTTTTTTTTTTATTGCTTAGATGGGTGGACGAGCTCACAGCCCACCTGGTGTTAAGCAGTTACTGGAGCCCATAGACATCTACAACGTAAATGCGCCACCCACCTTGAGATACAAGTTCTAGGGTCTCAATTATAGTTGCAACGGCTGCCCCTCCCTTCAAACCGAAACGCATTACTGCTCACGGCAGAAATAGGCAGGGTGGTGGTACCTACCCGTGCGGACTCACAAGAGGTCCTACCACCAGTAATTACGCAAACTATAATTTTGCGGGTTTCATTTTTATTACACGATGTTATTCCTTCACCGTGGAAGTCAATCGTGAACATTTGTTGAGTACGTATTTCATTAGAAAAATTGTTACCCGCCTGCGGGATTCGAGCACCGCTGCATCGCTCAACGCGAATGCACCGGACGTCTTATCCGTTAGGCCACGACGACTTCAAGACTTAGAGACGGCGTTTCATGCAATTGGAACTGCTCGTAGATTTCGTCTTTTCTGTGAGCTCCATTGTCCGCTTAGCATCTCACGAGCTATTAACTCGTCTGTTTATCTACCTAAAAAACTCGCCTGACTCAAAATCCACTAATATTTTTGAAGCATATTTCGATCACAAATAAAAGTCAAGAGATTACATTTTAAGAGAACGCTCTTACAGCTAGAATTGACTTGAGAAAGCTTTTAAGCCTTTTATAAATGAAGTTACATCGTGCCCAGACCAGCGTCAAGTTTCAATTCAAATAAAGCAATTGAATATCAAACGAACCGTGAAAAACGTCCTCTTAAAACAAGCCCCAAAATACTTGTAACGTACAACAATATTCCCGAGAAAAGTTAAAACATCATTCTTTGATGTTTCACTAAAAATAATTTAATATTAAAATGGTCTTTACGAAGATTAACAAGGACTTTGTCAATGATAAAAAGAAAAAAAAAACTGTTAACGTAATAATATAATTTGAGTAGCGCGCTTTTTTGGTTTTGTTTTAAAAATAGAAAATACATTTATTAGTATATTAAGCTTATTTTGGCGCGTTTGGGAGAGCTTTGAGTGGAATTTTTATTGGGTCATGTCGTAGCTATCCACGGCTATGTGACACGTAACTGAAGTTTTGATGTGGTTAGCCAAACAGATCAGAATGTGATCGCGGTTTAGCGTGTGATGAAGGTCATACTTAAGGAGGTCCTAACTTTAAGCAGCGAGGTACCGGTAACTTAGCAAAATTTATTGTTTGCACACAAACGTGGTCATTTCTCTATGACATGTCCTTCTTCAAACGAGGCTTGTGGGGAGTATTAAACGGTAAGCAGTGGCTTGGCTCTGCCCCTGGCATTGCTGACCATGAGCTCCATGAGCGACGATAACCACTCACCATCCGGTGGGCAGTATACTCGTCTGCCTACGCGAGCAGTAAAAAAGAAACATTTATGGGGTGGACCGAGAGATCCTTCATTTTTCTTCCGTTATAAGGATACTATTTCCAAATAATCTATTAATACGAGCTCCAGTAATCACTACTACTCTAATTATTATACACTAGTTGGGCTGTGAACTGAAATATCGATTCAGTAATATACTTTTACAGGTGCAGCCGTCGGGTTCATTAACCTGTAAGCCAACAATGAGTCTGGTTTTAAATATAGAAGATAAAATCTCGCGTAGCAGCTAAATAGAAAACGATTTTATGAAAGTATTACTTTAACTAAATCTTGAAACAAAATATCAAGGCAACAATCTTTGAAAATAAACAAAGTCACGTTCAGAGCTTTACAATGTGGTGACATTTTACCGAAATGAACTTTTCTAATTACTCGCGCCCCGTACGAGGGGATTGCGGGAGATTTCGAAGTGTTAAAATCTCTTTATTACATCCTTTACTAGAGTTTCATAGTGGAAATGTCTTCAAAGGATTAACGGTCACTTAACCTTCAGGTTATTTGGCACATAAAAATATAAATGTGACACATTCAACGGTCTCTAGAATTTTCCCTATAAGTACAGGTAAAGTAGAGAAGAATAAAAATAATTCACCCAGTACACGCACTACCCTTCTTTTTTTTCTGGCAGGGGACCGAACCTCATATGAGGCTTCCGCGCCTAGGGGGCGTGCGGGGTATGTGGGACTTGATGGTCTGCAGATGTTGAAAGCATACCGCCGGTCCAAGGAGGTTTAAGGGCCCTACTCACCAAACGACTCCCCTTGCACTCACTCACCCGACGTCCGATCTCCACCTGGCTCAGAACCCAGTCAGAGTAGGGGGGTTCCCGCGGTCAACACTACAACCAGACACGCGGCGCCAACCCTAGGACGCCCGACCGACGGGTCGACAAGGCGATAGTCGACGACACACGCGTTACCCCTAATATTTATAATAGTATCCCATTCCAATTTATACAACAATTTAAGTCGTGAATATACGTATTTTAACAAAAAAACACAGCCTTCTGTAAACAAATATCTTTTTACTAATGGTGATTCTGTCAAAATCGACAAAATATCGAGATTAGCCCAAACGAATACATATCGATGCTGACAAAAATATTTCATAGAGCGTGCAAACTAAACACAGCCTCTATTTTGACAACATAAAGAATAATGCACCAAGGACACATTTCTGAACAAAGCGTAAAGGACTGCGCACTTTATGTTACTTTTTTGGAATTTACGTAGACTTTTTGAATATTATAAATAGAATCCATTTTTACCATCGCACCGCCCGCCACCGGAGTAGAGTTCATCCATACTATCTGGAGCCACTGCGGTCATCCACAGTGCGTTTCCAGAGATCTTTTTTGCCACGTACCATCCGGCTATGGAATGAGCTCCCCTCCACGGTGTTTCCCGAGCGCTATGACAGGTCCTTCTTCAAACGAGGCTTGTGGAGAGTATTAAGCGGTAGGCAGCGGCTAGGCTCTGCCCTTGGCATTGCTGAAGTCCATGGGCGACGGTAACCACTCACCATCAGGTGGGCCGTATGCTCATCTGCCTACAAGGGAAAAAAAAAAAAACAAAAAAAAATATGTATCATCTGGTATCAAGGGCCTAGCAGACCGCATATGCATTACTTTTTACAACAAAAAAAAACTGTATTATATGAATTAGTCTGACACTGATACGATGAAAGAACGTTGATCCTGACAAAGTCATTTCAACCTTTAGTTTGTTACGTAATTTTTAAGCAACATCCCTCGAGCATAATACAAAATGGTTTCTGACATTTGGCGGTAAACCTAATCTGGCATTTTGAAAATATCCACGCTTAGATTACTCGGTAACTTCTATTTATTATAGTGGTTGTAGTTTTGAGGGTGTGTATTCCAGTTTTCTAAAGGAATTTATTTAATATGAAGTCAAGTCCTGAAATCTCACGGATGGTAATTTGAAATTAGTTTAATATTAAAGATAGAACGTAGCGAAAGTAATCTATACTAATATTATAAAGAGGAAAGATTTGTTTGTTTGTTTGTTTCGAATAGGCTCCGAAACTACTGGACCGATTTGAAAAATTCTTTTTCCATTAGAAGCCGACATTGTCCCTGATGAACATAGGCTACTATTTTTTTATTTTATTTTTTTGGTTTCATGTGTGTTTTAATGTTTCCGAAGCGAAGCGAGGGCGGGTCGCTAGTTTCCAATAAAATAATAGATTTGACGTAACTCAAGTATTGTTTTCGGTGCTCTTAAGCTGTATATGGCTTACATTGCAATCTCTCTCGACTTGATAATATTATTTATTATCTTGCCCATTTTTGCCGTTGATGTTAATATACTAAAAAACTTCCAAATTCATGGGCAAAGCCCTCCCCAACCTATTTGTATAATTGTAGGATTATTAATTCTGAGATTTCTTACTGCTTTGTCTATTAGATCCCCTTTGGTTCAATATTAATGGTAGCAAATAATAGTAAGAGGTACAAGAAAGAAAAATCCTAAAAAAAAATTAACAACCTCTCTGTGGATTTATTCAGGGAGATTGTAAATATATAAAAACCGACCAAACTTTAAACCATCAACCGAAGCTTAGCACTGAACTGCAGTTAATGGACATATTAGTAGATACGTGCTAGTGCTTAAAAAGCTTTCCCATCGGCTTCAATGTTTACATTCCATTCCAACATCGAGTTTCAGTAGACGAATAAGAGCAATTCTTGGAGAGATTTTGTATCGTGCTATTTATATGTACGTTACGTTTATTTATGAGGTGGATAAAGTTTATCTTCGTGTAATGTTTCTGATGTCTAATAGACGTGATTTTAAGGGCACGTATTATATGCTTCTGGACAAATCTCAAGTGTGTCCAAGGTTGAAAGTGTGTGTGTGTGTTTTTTATTTCTTTCAGAGACGAGCATGCGGCCTGTCTGATGAGTGGTGGCTACTGGGGCTCACTGATTTTAGTAAAGCCAGAAGAATAGTCAAGTCGCAAGCAAGCGAAGTTTGTTTGTTGAAGAACGTGATAGCATTCGAAGCTTTGGAATAAAGTCCAGAGTCTAAAGGTACGTACAAAATTTTTTAATTTATTTTTTTATTGCTTTGATGGATGGACGAACTCACAGCTCACCTAGTGTTAAGTGGTTACTGGAGCCCATAGACATCTACGACGTAAAAGCGGCACCCACCTTGAGATATAAGTTCTAAGGTCTCAAGTATAGTTACAACGGCTGCCCCACTCTTCAAACCGAAACGCATTACTGCTTCACGGCTGAAATATGCAGGGTGGTGGTACCTACCCGCATGGACTCACAAGAGGTCTTACCACTGTAAGCCTAAGCTTGCTTTGCCTTGATATCACGTATGCAGTATGACATATTGTAATTACGAATGACGAACATTTCCTTCGAAAAAGTTTACACGTTAATGGAATGTAAATGAGCAGTAATGGAATGCAAATTAAGTGCTGTTGGCGGTTTTCTTTTTATGCAGCGGCACGTTTCATATCATTGTTTTATGAACGTGCGTCGGGACCGCATCTGTGTGTTGATTTGGAAAAAAAGTATTTAAAGATTGTCTCGACGGTTTTTTTTCTAGCTATGCAAATAGCCTTGGTAAGCCCTCCTCACCTCACGTGTAGGTGAGCTCACGGGGCTCAAGCCGGAGTGTTTCTAACACTGGCCCTAGCAAGAGCAGTGCTTCGCAGAATATACCACCGGATCGGAAACGCGACCCACTGAGAAGATCCAGGGAGAAACTCAGTGGGCTGGTTGGTTAATTTACTCGCCGAGCTCTTCGATACTTCGTCGCAACCGACGGGTTTGACTAGGACGGTGACCGGGCTCAAAGGTAAAACGTAAGCGTTTTGATCTTTCAAAGCATATTGGACCACTGAATTTTAGTCTTTTAACATAACAAGGCCGATCTATAAAATATCTTCAACGTAGACTCTGATAGTTTATCCTTGATAATTTCCTTCAACCGTTTATCCACTCATCGTTTGAGCGTCTTTTGTTTGATATTTCCCGTTAAGAGAAAGTATCGAAAAAGTTAGAATGCAAAACATTGGAACAAAATCTACAGAAAAAAATCTTCAATTTTTCTGTCGCCTCAAATCCTCACACGCCGTCCGAAATACGTTCCGCACGGTAATGCTCCCCAAGACGATTCACTTTATGGTGCTCCTACACATTCCGTGGATGTGGAATAGCTCCAATCACTCGAAGGCCTGTTTTCGGTGTTATCCAACGTTTTGTCGAAATATTCACGGCGAATGTAAACGAAGTACGGCTTTGCTAATTTTATTAAATATAATTAAAAACATTTGGCGTCCTCTGGGAAATATAGTTTTGATCAATATTAGTGTTAAAGCTCTGCTTTGGAATTAGTGGTAGTTTGTTTTTAGCCTAAAGCATAAGCATGGTGATCAAATCAACTTAAATCTTATATTATTAAGATGTCTCTGCCAAATTCGTATATTGAATACAAATTTTGATCAGGTTTGTATAGATTTGGATCAGATTGGTAAATCTGTGCCAACACCAATTTGCTCCAGTTTGCTAATGGGAAAGGGAAGTTCACAGTTCCCTAGAGGTCAGACAATAATAAAATAACAAGGTCAACAACAATAAAAATAACAATATTTCCTTAGCGATGCTATTCAAATTATGGTACATATGGGATCCAGCAATCGTCTTCAAAAAATATGTGTTCGATTGGAAAACTAGGGTAACTGGTAAGATTATTTTACTGTTCCAGTTTACATCATGCTATTTAAAGGGATATAGCAAAATTAATAACGCCTATGGAAGATGCCATTCATGGTACAGAACTTTATTATTCCATGAGAATATAAAACTTTGAGAAGCATGATTAAAAAAAACTTGTATTACATTTTACATGTAGAGCGATATTTTTAAAATGAACGTACAAGCGAGACTGTTACTGCCTGTATATGTTGAATGAAATGGGGCATTACCGCTAATAGCATCGCAGTTTTCATCCGAAAAAATAAAGAGGTTCGCGTATAAATAGGCTTGCGATGTGTTTGATATAACACATTTGTTTCACAGTTAAAACAATACGAGATGACAGTGTTCGATTAATGTTGATTATTAATTGTACTCTGGTTTATTTATTTGTTACATGAATGGACAAACGAGTTCAGGGACTGTACTGGTGGTAGGACCTCTTGCGAGTCCGCGCGGGTAGGTAACCCTGCCTATTTCTGCCGTGAAGCAGTAATGCGTTTCGGTTTGAAGGGTGGGGCAGCCGTTGTAACTATACTGAGATCTTAGAACTTATATCTCAAGGTGGGTGACGCATTTACGTCGTAGATGTCTATGGGCTTCAGTAACCACTTAACACCAGGTGGGCTGTGAGCTCGTCCATTCATCTAAGCAATAAAAAAAAAAGTGTGTGTGTCCGCTCCGACGCACGACTGGAGTTTACTGGATATAAATATAAATTTGTGTCAGTTGAATACAGTAAAATATGGAAGTTACGTATTCTAGTGAGAATGATCCGGGAGTTGCGGAACACGTGGATGCGGTAATTAAGTAAGTCTATATAATTCACTTTTACAATTAATATATAAGTTGTCCATTCACTGATAGAAGGAATTGTTTATATTTAATAAGCTTTATTAATAAATGATTTGTAGCGGGTTATATTCGGGTATCAACCCACTAACAGTTGATACGTTCAGGAATCGAACCCGAACGGCGTCCGGCCACAAGCAAAACGATGTCGGTAAATTAAACGAAACAATACGAGAAATAGTTCTATATTACGACAACACGATACACTACAGATTATTAACAAATTAACGAGACACAAAACAAACGACTAACAAATATATGAAAATACAATAATGAGAGAAACGCGCGATCAGTACGAGGCTTTGTGGCGGACTGCCGGCGCAGCAGCCCGGCGTCACCTGCGATAACGCGGCCGCGCGTTGGCTCCTGATTGGCGCGCGCACGCATCACCATGGCCAATCAGGCGCATAACGCATTTCGTGTGACATGCTATACTCTCTAGTACGATTTTGGTCCCCATAATTTTCATACCCCGGGCCTATATATGTAAATCGATTCTTAAGGAGTAAACTCCAAAAAAAAAAACATGGTGTAAAAGTGAACTCCATAAATATCACAAAGGGAATGGACATGAGATGAAAATCTCAATTGTATTATAGGACGGCTGTCTCCCTCCCCAAAAAGAAATCCGCCATAGATTTGCGGCAGACTTAGGTGGGATGGTGTTACTTACCTGGGTAAGTTTATAAAATGCCTTACCACCAAGATTATATTATTATTATCATTCTGAAAGCTACATACTATTCGTTAATTATTGAATGACATATTGAAGTTCAAGATTGATAATCTGCTAGACTTAAATAAGTTAGGTTAAGAAGACTATTTTGATTCGGCCACCATAACCTAAACATATTAGCTCATAGTCATATTTATATATATATTCATTGGGGATAAAAATAGGATTAAGAGATTCAAAGTTCAGCATGAATTACGAATCCACAATTCAACACGCCAAACATTGACACCAACAAAAGCAGTAATGTAGTAAGTAACTAGCCCACACACAAATCTCACCCACCTCAGAATGCCATGTGTCTACAGGATTGATACCTTCAAAAGGAAATTCCATCGCTTCGAACGCTTTTATTGAAATTGGTTATATTACCATAATAATATTAGCGGGATTGGCAGCCATCGGCGGAGTGTAAAATCTCGGTATACCACTCAGTATTCGTGTTGGAATACCCTAATCTACATACATTTCCTTGGCCGGGCCCATTATTGAGATTCAATTACCCAGTCTTTTATTTTTCGAACTTCTTTACTCTTATTNTATTGAGATTCAATTACCCAGTCTTTTATTTTTCGAACTTCTTTACTCTTATTGCGGTAGGTGGTGAATGGTTATCGATATCGTCAGGATGCTCAGGGTTAAGATCCCCGTCCTAAATGTATTTGGAGCACACGGGAATAAAGTTTTTATTGCTTTCTTGTTTAATTCAATTTCGTTTTGTTCTTTCCGTTTTTTTTTTGGGGGCCAATTTTTTTTTCTCGTTAATACGTTGAGTGGATTTTTATTGAAGCCCCGCTCAAAGTACAATAACTTTTGAAATTTTAGTGGCCATCTTGGTATTACGTAATCTTATTGTATGGACTGTTTTCTTTTTGATTAGAATTAATGTTCCATAAACTTAAGGGAGGATGAAACACCATAAACAAATACATCTGCATTATATTAAATTCTATTATCGCTTTGATATATTTCAATATTAAATTTGATATTATGATTTAAAATGTATAATTTGGTATATTTGCAACGTTATACTTGAAATAGTTAGAAAGATATGTCTTGAAATGTATTTTCCACAAAGCAATTGGAACGCCTCATGAAATGTCAATGTGGGCCTTTAATTAGTCACTTTAGTTATATTTTATAATTTTGGCCTACTCTTGAAGAGTCCATATGTGTTAATATAAAAAAATAGGTTATAAGATACATAATCGTTGTATAATTTAAAAAAAAACTCAATAAGAAAGATATATCTGTTTCAGAATGACACGTACCATCTTTTTGTCCTTAAGAAATCACAATTCATTGCAGCTACCATCCCCGAAGTATTGTTAACGTATTTCACGGGGGCGGAGCCACGCACGTCACTGGGACTCCGACCCTCCATAACTCATAAAGGACCCGAGAAGGAAAAAAAGAATAAACACAACTTACAAGGGAACAAATGGTAACACTTTACGTGTCCCACAACTTAAATGTCCTTGGAAAAATGGAATCCGGCTTCCATCCGTTTTAGCCAATGATATTGTATAATGTTTTTGTAGAAAAGTTTCGGTTTAAGTGGTTTTTCTGACGGCTTTATTCTCCAAGGAAGAGTGATCGTGCATTGTGTAATAGTGATTCGTAAAGCTCTATTGTACTTCAAAGTACTGTATGTCTTTTTTTTGAGATAGAAAATGAATATTAATGTACAATTACAAACTAAAAGTAGAAAGTACAATATTAAAAGTCCATACCATATGATCAGATTGCCATGTTGGTGTGTATTATGATTAGTCGTAAGCAGTTGTTAGAGTCTAATGGATATCACAACCTGTACGCCACTGACCATCTTGTGATATGAGACCTTTATGGATTGCAACAACGATTTATCTTAAAAGCCTACAATTTATACCCTTAAGAAGAAATGTAAATAGAAAATACCGCATAAATATGGCTTCAACTACATGGAAGCTTTCGAAATTTTAATGTTATTATATGACAGACAATGTAATCATTTATTACCGTCCGTCTGCACGTATATTAATGTCCGAAGACTGGTCCCTGTCTAAGGTTTCCCAGTTCGATGCTCCTCGAGGAATTTTTCAATTTGCCCCTCCAGAGAATATGTGTAACAAACGATCCATTTGTAGTTTATGTTGCAGGTCAGTGTTCCATTTCACCGCAAGTGGTGTGTTGTTGCTTCACGAATAAAGCGCGGGCATTCCTGAGATAGGCATTTTGATGGTCTGTTGTGTCTTAGATATTTTTTGCGCTAACAGATGGGTAAGAAGTTGATGTCTGGTTTTAAAATTGCGTATGGCTAATGCCGAACTGAGACGTTTTTTTTTATTATTATGTCGACGCTTGAAAGGCAAATGTGACTAAGCGACAATGCGTGAACTTTACAGTAGACTAATTTAAAGTTGAAATACCTGAAAACAAAACTTATTTTAACGAATCTAGCTGTAGTAGAATCTAGCTAGTAGCTGTAGAATTAAAATTATGTTAATAGACCTAGAAATATATATTTTTTGCGCATCGAATATGGATATTGCCTATCATTTATGTACAAAGCAGTTATTGTCGCTTAGTCATGTTTGCCTTTCAAGCATCGATGTGCATAGATGGGTGGACGAGCTCAGAGCCCACCACCATTAAACGGTTACCGGAGCCCACATCTACAACCACACCTTGAGATATGAGTTCTAAGGTCTCAGTATATTTACAACGGCTGCCCCACCTCACATCTGAGACTGTTGATCAAGAAATACGGGCATGTCTTGCTCATCATCAGCCGGCAGTAGTCTCCACTCTTTATTTTCACCACCAAACTCGTATAGCTTTATAGATCTGAGCATATCCAACCATCCATTTAGAACGTATGGCAATATTGGTAATAAGACTGATTTTTTATATGAGAAATAAAAGCAGAAAAACATACAGTTCAAACCCTTAACAATACTTTCCATAGCTCCTATTCAGCGTGGGCAAAGGCACAGCAAATCCGATACCTACCTCTCAGGATTATTTTCAGAATTCTTGAAAGGTTGGCTTTTATTTTTTTGATTGGTTTTAAGTGAATATAAAACATAATTTACGACAATAGCCACAATTCTTACTGCTATTTAGGTATCAGGCTCAAAACGAAAATACATAGAATACTTTCAACAATGTTTACAATAGTTGAAAACCCAATGAAAATCTTTTAACGAAATTACTTAACTGTTACCAAGTCAATATGGTAGTCCCGTTCAAGAAAACATCAACAAATGAAAAACAAGAGGGAGCCTCGTCGAAAGGATGGCAGATATCTTTTGTGCTAAGTTACAATTTTCGAATGCTGTTAGTAAGCCGGACATTCAGTACGTTTAGTTTGCAATACTTCGTGGTGCAGATGCAAATACAACTTTGTCCCGGGTTTGTCCGGTTGTGTGACAAAGGAACAATAGATGACCCGGATATTTGAAGGAAAGTAGCGAAGTCGGGTTTTTGGGTAGAACACTCATTTCTCTTTAGGATTTTGCTAGTCGTGGAATCTGGCGGGCTTGTTTCGTTCTTTCTTGGTAATTTTTTATCTTTGAATTGAATAAACAATTAAGATTTTGTGTAGTTTTTTTTTTGTGTTCTCGCTGTGGAAGTTGAAATAAGTATTATAAATAAAAAAGGTCGGGCGACAATAATTTTTCAGTCCTATAAACATAATTAAATCCATTATTGGCTAAAAATGTTCCCGAAGAAAGTATCGTGTCCATTATTAAATAAATGTATTCTATACTTTAGTATCCTAAATCTATCCGAAGCATAATCCTTTAGATGACAAAGTTCACTTCTGGGTAAAACTACTGGGTCTCTTAATGTAAGTGCGATAGAGCCTCCCAGGGGCAACCCTCCGACAAAAGTTTCAACCTTACAAGAATGCTCTTCAAACTTGAGTGATATTTAACAGGAAGAAGGTTTAGAAAATAATATTTTTTGGAGCCACTTGCTTCTACCTGATGTCTCTAGGTCGACGACACATTCACAATACATCGCTTGGTATCTATTAAATCAATTTCCCATACATGCAGACTAGCACGCTGTGCATTACTGCAGCTTCCAAAGGCATTGTACGTTACTGACTGTGAAGTCTCACATGTTGAAAGAAGGACGCTGGGCATACAAATGAGTCACTACCTATTGCATAGGATTAGTGTTTTAATTTCGTCCGTGCATATTATGTTTGTTTGTCTGGGTTAATCTCCGAAACGGTTGAATAGATTTGGCATCCAACGTCAGGTTGTGAGTCTTTAAATAACACATCAGATTACTTTTTACCCCGAACATCTACAATAATAATTATTCTTGTCTATAAATTAAAAAAAAAATACATATTTCATCTTTTAAATTTAGAATAACTGAGTATTTAAAACCAGACATTCCGATGGAACCTTCTTAGCTGCTTTAATTCCGACAGTATTCACCATTCCAAACATTTAACTAATTAGTAAGTTCTAGATTATTATTCTTCCGCATCGTCCCATAAGGAACTTCGTTACAAAAATCAATTACTTGTCAAACTTTTACATATGCCTTTCTTGACGAGTTTATTGTTCAATATACTTTGTGAAGCCAATTGATTCGATCTCTTGAGATTTTTAGTCAGAGAAACGCCATTATAATGGTGTAATCGGCTCTTGCTTCCCAAAGGCTCTAATGTAGAAGTTAAATGTTCACTTTTTTATTTTATATGTCACCTCAAAGTAAATTTTCTAGTGAGGTTTCTGTGACACTTCACTACTTTATTATTCGGTCGCTGTCATGCGTTCCTGTATGAGGCCAAATTTAAATTACACAATATAGATCTCAATCTAATTTGTCAAGTTGGATGAGAACATTACTAGTGGTTGGACTTCTTGTGAATCCGCACGGATAGTTACCACCCCCGTGCCTATTTCTGCCGTGAAGCAGTAATGCGTTTCGGCTTGAAGGGTGGGGCAGCCGTTGTAACTATACTTGAGACCTTAGAACTTATATCTCAAGGTGGGTGGCGCATTTACCTTGTAGATATCTATGGGCTCCAGCAAACACCAGGTGGGCTGTGAACTCGTCCACCCAACTAAGCAATAAAAAAAATCACCTTGTGTTGTCTTCTGTTTTTTTGCAAGCTACGTGGTAAAAACATTTGCCTTTTAATATTATGTACACTATTTTGTTAATATTTTTAATAATATTATTTTCAGTTACAGAACATTACATTTGTATGTACATTACGTACACATTCGTGGTGCAGCCATTGACAGAAATTGGATTTCTTACAAAGACGTTAAAACCGCTTATTTGCTAAAGCGTCTTAAGTAGGTCAGATCAATATTGAAATGATATCGCAATTTCGGCGACAAAGTAAACTCGCGCTAGAGACAAAAAGCCATCCATTTCAAAATTCCATTTAATATCTGACAATCTCCAAGGAAATTAAGAATGGACACTAAACGAGGGACATTTGAGGTGCCATCAGAGTTCATTTACTTCCACATCCCCGAGGAAAGCGTTATTTATTTTAAGAAGCATTTAGTAAATGAAAATCTAGGAAAATCAGCTTAAATTAATCTAGAAATAGTTCCTCCGAAAATATTGTTACGCACGGGATAAATAAAAATTCTACCGAAGTATAAACTGAACTGTATTCAACTTAGAATACTCACAAAACACTTTAAAATTCTTAGTTCACTTCTTCCGCTTCGTTTGAGGTATTCCGTTCGCTGTTTTGCTTCGAGTAGTTTTGATTACTAACTGACTGCATGCTATCTCTGCAACGCTTTTATAGTCAATACGACATCCCTAGAATCGTCTAGAGCATTCCTCACAAGTCGAGTACCTTCGATGTGGGTTTCCGTTATCTGACAATAGATGTCGTTGTACTTCTCGAGCGTTCTAGATTTTACTAGATCCTTCGATATTCGTTCGGCTATTCGGCGATATATGGCGTTAATTTTATCGGCGTAACAATATCCTACTGGTAAGTGCTAAGGGTAGCGCGTCTTGTGACCACACACGGATAGCTACTTGCATCTTGCATATTTCTGTCGCAAAGCTATCATGCGGCGTAGTTGGCAGGATTAGGGCAGATATTAAGTCGAAGACCTCAAAGTATCATTGTATTCTACAACGACAACTTCAAATAAGAACTTAGAAGTAGAGATAGGCAGACTTGTCGTGCCCTCCGTAAGTTCTTATAATATGCCCTACCACCAGACATTGAATGTACAATGTCAAAAAATGTACAACTACTTCCGTCCGCGATTAGAGACGTGACCACAATTAAGCTTTGAGTAATGAGCGCGCCAAGCAAGCTCTCTACACCGGAATGTTTTGTTTCAAACACTTCCAAAAAGGTTGAATGTTCTTTGTACTTTGCCGTTTTACGGTGTAACAGCCGAATTCCTCTCTTTTTACAAAAGGGACCGGTCCTCCCGTAATTTATAATTATGTAAATATAATGCTCAAATTCCTGACATGTGTATACAGCGCCTGATTATATTAATTCGTTTGAGTCTCTCAGGTCACATCATAAGCATAATTAACGTAAATTGGGTCACCTCCCTGCAAATGACTTCATTAATATTTAAAATCCACGCATCGTCACATTTGTCTGAGTTTTCTCTAGCTATAAGCGTAAGTATGTTAAACTTTTTTCCGGATATTTTAAGCCGAGATGAACTAAATATCAAATCTAATTTGGGAAGTTCAGTTATGGGTTTTTAATCCAGATTGTCAGTGAATAGAAGCAGGTGACGAGATGCTACGGGCCAAATCACATCAGCTATGCACAAAGCTATGACTTGGACGACCAATCTGAAAATAGTGAAGTCACTAAAAGGGTCACCGTATTTCTTGATGGGGGGGTAGAGAACTTCCTCGTGGTATTCCCCACTGCCCTAGTACGGCTGTGAAATATTATTTTACTATGGAGTCGAGATTTGTGTTTACAGCTTTCTTTCTAAGTTATTTTGAGGATAGAAACTTTAACAGCTTTATGTTGCAACTGATTTCACTGTGTTTTGATTTTCAATAAGCAATTTTCTGTAATTATATTATCTCTAATTACAAATGCACTATTACCATCTTTATCTTTATAAACGTCAACTTAAAAACAGTGAAACTAATTACATTTAAAGTATAATATAATTGTCACGTTCATGAACTATTAGGGCGCAAGAACTACGTAGTAATCACGTGTTAATTGTAAACACTTATGTTGTACAGCTTCCTAAGTGTCTGCCCTTTTCTTGAATGACGCTGTATAAACTTGGTACGTACTTTAAAAACGTTAAGTAAACTGGGTACACTTAAGCACAACGTCGAAATGAAGGCAAACACACGTTGTTAGTAAGATCCCGAACTAAAATGTCACGTTCTGAACATTTTAAGCTTTCGCACTCGACAGTACGCTGTAATTTCGTCATAATGTTTTAATACGAAATCCTTCTGCGAAGGCTTCATGTACTTTAATGATCAAACACATTATGGACTCTATCTACAAGGTTTTATGGAACAAAATTGCACCCATGAATGTGAGTGATGAAATTTATTGTGATGTTTCGTGAATAAGATATTTGCTGTTTGAATGTGTTTATTGTTCGTCTGAATTCGCATTTGATGAGTTTTGTAACTGAAACTTGGGCTCAACGTTTGAAATGAACAATTCTTAGATACCTTTTGTTTGTATATGTTTTTGTGTCAGACAGCAAACTAGATCTTAAGATTAATTTCTTAATGTGTTTCACGTGTATATTAGATGATTATATAACTTGCTCACCCACCGGTCGGTGAGTAGCTGGAATGGACCCTTAGGCTAACAGCGATTAGGTAAGGAATACATACATATAGAGTATATATCCATACATCATCTCAAACATTTCATTATAATTAGCTTATATTGTCCCCCGTATTAATTAGTGTACAAGTTAGTGTAGCCAACGATTTGTAACTCAATCTATTATTTAATTTTACTCGTAGAAGTGCTTTTAGTTTCAGTGTATAAATGTAGGTGTGCGTGTGTGTGTGTGTGTTTTGTTGAAAGTGTGTGTGGCGATATTGAGTTGATTTTATGCCTGCTATATACATACGTATAGTTATGATCAAAGATTGAATATATTCGAATTGGTGACTACAAAAGTAATGAGGAGACTGTGTTTGTATGTTTTTTGTGCACAGACCGGTGAACGATCTGATTTCGGCTGGTAAGCTAAGAATTATTTGCCTGCATCTATATCAGCGGGAGGCTTTGGTCTACGCAACGTATACAAAACAACTACCTTAATATCACATCTAACAATGTTTTAATATTTTTATATACTTATTTATATATAGATTTATAAACGAAATAATCTGATATAAAGTGGCTACTGGAGCTCACAAATGTAAGAGCCTGAATGCCATCACCCATCTTAAGACATAAGATTGAACTCTTAATTAAATGCAATCGGCAGTATCCCTTCAAACTGAAATGCATGACTACTTCGCTGTGAAAATGGGCAGAATAGTAGTACTACCGATGCGGATAATACGAACCAGTAAATACCAGCTAACGATTACGATATGGTGGTATAATATTGGGAAAATACCAGTGTCCGTTCTCCTGTGAGTCCCTTAGTCGCATTTTATGACACCCACAGGAAGAGATGAGGTGCCATGTCCATAGGTCAAGTTTCCAGACAGATCACAAGCATAGGACCACACGAGTGAGTTTGAACTTCGAAATTATCATTCATTATGGATTAAAGGTGATATGCTTTTTCGGAATTAACTTCATCTGTAGAACTTCATATCCCAAAGTGAAACATATCAGTTATAGGTAACGAGATATCAATAGCAGCTTGCGTTAGTAATTTAAAATTAAATCACTGCAAATGCATTTCATTTTACGCGACGTATAAAACATTTTGTAATCCAAAAAATTTCCTAAATAGATAACCGGGCGAAAGATGCAGTCGGATAAAAGGGATTTAATCCGTAAGATTCGGATTAGTACAAAGTCTCTTAATCCTATATTATTCAAGGCGATTACAAAGAGATATCTCATTTTGACGAAGCCGAAAAGATTCACAATGAAGTTTCCAATTCTGACAGACCTGAAAGAAAAAATACAAATCATTACAGACTTTTTCTATCGTTTTGCATTTGGATAAATTCATTTTAGTATTTAGTAGCATTTTTTTTTATTGCTTAGATGGGTGGATGAGCTCACAGCCCACCTGATGTTAAGTGATTACTGGATCCCATAAACATTTACAACTTAAATGTGCCACCCACCTTGAGAATATATATAATAAGTTCTAAGGTCTCAGTATAGTTACAACGGCTGCCCCAAGCCGAAACGCATTACTGCTTCACGGCAGTAATGCGTTTTGGCGGGGTGGTAGTAACTACTCGTGCGGACTCACACGAGGTCCTACCACCAGTACATGAGGTCCTACTACCTGACTGACTGATGAAGCCATGTTTAGAATGTAATATAGGAGAGAGAAAATTATGTTTAGAATGTAATATAGGCGAGAAGCTCCTTAATTAAGTGGGTGTTATTATATACACAAAACAAATACATTTGCTTGCAAAATCTGCACCATGGACGAGAATATTTTTGATATTTGATATCAGTATTGCGCGTGAAGACATAAGCGCCAGGCCAACTTAAAGTGGAAAGTGGAGTTGTTGGCTTGAACTCGTAATTCAACAGCAATGGTCTTTTTTCTCTCAACTCCACGAAGGTCTTTGATGATGTGTGTCAGAAATCGGCTGAGTAGTAACACTTACTTAAACAAGCTCACTGGTAATTTCCTTATCCATTCCATTATGCAGGCTTTGTGCTTCACCGGCCACGTAATGTTACCCCGCCGGTAAGAGTAACGCCATCTATCACCGAATAGCCGAATGAATATCGCAGGACCTAGGAGCATCTAGAACGCTCGAGAAGTACAACGCCATCTATTGTCAAATAGCGGAAACACATATCGTAAGTACTCGACTTGTGAGGAATGTTCTCAACGATTCTAGGGATGTCGTATCGACTATAAAAGCGTTGCAGAGATGGCACACAGTCAGTTAGTAATCGGAACTGCTCGAAGAGAAGCAGCGAGCGGATCACCTGAAGCGAAACGGAAGAAGTGAATTGAGAATTTTAAAGTGTTTGTAAAGTGTTGAATACAGTATTAAATTGTACTCCGATAGAATTTTTATTTATCCCGAACCCCAGCGCGTAACAGTAACATCAGGTTGACTTGTCCATAATAATTAAAGAGTAGGTCGAAATTTTAGATCCTAAGGTTTTTTTTAAGTTTCAGGATAATGATCAGAAGTAAAACTAAGCAGATAGAGATCGAGACCCGGCCGAATTTCACAATTGCGCTCCGACGTATTAATATTATCTGCGTAACAACAGAATCCAACCCAAAACTTCTGGTCATGAAAGTGGAAAATTTTCGAACAAACTTTCAGGTCTTAGGTAGGGGATAAAAAGGGATTTGGCGTTCACAGTTTGCAAGTGAGATGAGTTTTTTTATATTTCCGCAACGTCACGAAATTGTTTTGAGTTACCTGTCTTTGCCTTTGGTCTTAGGAATTTTGATTATTTGATTTAATTCAATTTTTAGTATGATTATAAACGAAAATTCAAAAATATATGTATAAGATTACCTATTATCTTTCTTCTTAAAACAAAAACACTATGTGATTCATCTAAAACAGTTTTATTTATTAAATACAGTTAAACTTTTACTTAACAAATATCAACTAATGAAATAACTATGTACTAACCTAAAACAGAGAATCGACAATTAAATGTTCATGCTTTACTGTTCTTATATTCAAATTTGAATCGTCCTTTTTACTTTTATAATTAAGCTAATTCACAAGGAGTTTTATTAAAAATGGTTGAATGTTTTTCTGATACCTACCTACATACCCAAATATTAATGGTTCTGTCAACGTCAACGTCAACACAAAGCTTACATATGTATTTTGCTATCATCGTACGTATTATTAAAATCCTGTGACATTCCAAAAAAATATTTCAGTATTTTTCCGATAGTTTGATGCTCATTTATTCCTTTCCGTGTAAGGTCAAGCGAACTTACGGCTCCTCTATTGTTAAGTGATAACTAATCTGCGTATTATATTTCATATTTCCTTTGATTTCTCTTCATTAAAATTTTTTCTATTTACAACACAAACCATCCATAAAAAATTAAAAAAAACAGCCGGTTATAACAAACCGGAATATAGGACTTAAAAAAACACACGTCCAATCATCGCATAACAATACTGGAGGAATAGTTTTATTAAAATAACAACGCGAAAAAAATGTTACACAAAATAAACTATAAAGGATAGCTCAATTGAGATCTAACTCACCTTGCAAAGGTTCTTTAACAGGTCTCCACTTCTCCTACATCCTCTTCATCCGCAATTGAATCATTTTGACGATGTTGTTTAATAGATTTTTTTTTATTGCTTAGGTGGATGGAGGAGCTCACAGCCCACTTGGTGTTAAGTTGTTACTGGAGCCCATAGACATCTACAACCTAAACGCGCCACCCACCTTGAGGTATAAGGTCTAAGGTCTCAGTATAGTTACAACGGCTACCCCACCCTTCGAGCCGAAACGCATTACTGCTTCACGGCAGAAATAGGCAGGGCGGTGGTACCTACCTGTGCGGACTCAGAAGAGGTCCTACCACTCCTACCACCAGTGGAGTCTTGTCTATGTCTACAAGTGATTCTGATGACTCTTGTGATTCATTGAAATAAAATGTTACATAATTACACTGGTCCATTACTTGTTATTTTAAGATTAAATAAAGTGAATTAGTGTTTTATTACTGAATTATCTATTCACCTTTTATAGTATGGGCTTAACTTAATTTTCGTCGAGTTTCTCTTGTGAAGTTTATTGGGTGATGAAGGAGGAGGAGGCGTGTGCGCTGGTTGTTTGTTGCGCGTTGTCCTCCACAAACCTCATCGGAGTGGTCAATAAAACATTACTTATAATTACATGTTTATTCGCGTCAGCGACCACGGTGGATCGCTGCACGTTAACCACTGACTGACTTACGAATGCTGCTCATTACTATATTTTATGCACAATAACTGCATAGTAAGCTAAGCGGGGCGGGGTATCATTCGCCTACACTCTCAACAATCGACCAATCTTTATTAGCTGGAACTGCGAAAAGAAACATAACTCGTGCAATCTCGATGTTCGGTACTTCTAGACTTAAAACAGCTTTGGCCTTACGACTTTAGCTACAGCAC
Organism: Bombyx mandarina; assembly: GCF_003987935.1. The sequence goes on along the minus strand of NW_021011488.1, from coordinate 633,988 downwards.
TGCGTAGTGGTTCGTTAATTTATTTTACCTCCGCAAAATGGGCATCCAATACACTCAGGCTCGATTCGTAGCCTACCAATATTTATTCAGCAAAAAAAATATACTTTCCCGAATTCAAAATCGATACATCGTGTACACGTGGCTCTTTCGTACCGAAAACAAACACGGATATCGACATGCTATTGCAAATATAAGTTGACAGAAGATTCGGGAGTCCTTTGATGTCGGGTCTAGTATCGGTTGAATAAATAAATATCTTTAGTTGTCAAACGCGTTTAGCAATCATGGACGTGGCTCTCAAAGTTTTTAAATTTGAAAATATTATGTTTATTAGGACCGTTTGTTTTTGTAATGTGTCCAATAAAAAGTAATGTAAAACCATGGCTTTTCGAGGCATGTTTTCGGATTATGCTTTAATGGGATCATTTTTTTATTTTTCGTTGCGTATACAGCAGAAATGGGCATGAGCAGAAAGCCTTATATCTTATCTGTTAATAAAATTTTAAATCAAAATCTAAAGAAACTTCAATATATATGTAAATGTCACCGCCTACCTTGAGAAGCCAGGACGAAATGTCAGTGGAATTAAAAAAATGCATTTTTCACATTATAGTCTAAAATCTGTGATTGATTCACAGGAGATTTGTTCAAGACGATGGCATAGATAGAAAGTTAAAATGGAATTAACAGATAAACAGTTTGAACAGTTAAACGATATGAAAATTTTAAATAGGTTCCAAGATGTACCTTTGAGAACAACTGACCAACATTCGCCATTTATTGAAATTGCTAGCACTGAAAGAGTGCTTTTATAGTGCACAAATTGCAATTTGTATTATGTTCATTTCGTCTTCGATTGATATCGCAGTGATCGTGCTTCTTGGAAACTTTAAGCTCCTGTTACTTTGTTACATCTAGTAGTCATTTCTTGTATTAGTTCATCATCAGCCTATATCTCTCCACTGCTGGATGTAGGCCTCTCCCATAGTCCGCCACAATGAACGATCCTCCGCCTTCCGCATCCAATCCATTATTAGTTGATTACAATAAAATTTCAAACGTGTCTCCATAATGTTTTCTATTTTGTAATATATGGTACTTACTGGATTTCGAAAATTGCATATTTCAAAAACTTTTTTTTTTATATTTCATTATTTGGTCGGTTTGGTTTTATTGGTAAGCCAGGCTTGTGTTTTGAAGAAGTTAGAGGGACGTACTCAATTTTATGCCTTCAGTAGACAAATCGATACTAGAAAGTTAAAAAAATATATTTAAAAATTCCGAATATCATCCTTTGGCTACCTATACCTATCTGAGGATACTGTTAGCCATAATGAGTACTAAACATTTTCAACTCTCAACAAAATTTGTGGAATGCCATCCCCTAATTAACTTTTCGTAATATAGAAACGCGTTACGTATCAGCGGTTCATAGAATAAACCTTATTATTTTTCCATTTAATCTAGATAATGTTGACGGTCTATAAGTACTTCAGAGGTTAACGACAATGGGAAGATTTTCCACTTAGTGGGTGAAATACCTCGGTAGACCGTCGATCCAATTTTGTTTTATATAATATTTGAAGGAAGAATTACTGGTGGCCCGGAGGCCTTTCCAGTTTCACCGGGACAAGTGGATGAGCACGGGCTGAGCCAAATGGGCGGTGTTTGTTAATAGCTGCCGAAGGAGTAACCTTACAGCTCAAAGGCAGCTGCTTCGCGAACGTATCTACTCTCCTCCTCGCGTCTTTTCCCCGTTGCCCAGAGTCGTGACCATCATGCTTAGACAGGACTTTAGTGCACCAAGCTTCTTATCCCTTAGGCCACGAAGGCTTCAAATATAAATTAGTATTTCAATTTAGGTAGCCGCACACTAGCAACAAATAAATAAGTGATGTTGAAAAACCTTGTCATTTACGAACGTCTAAGCTGTGACGAGCGATTCAGAATCGTCTTTTTTGAAAATCATGATCCCGAACAACCGAGTTTTATGTGCACATTCACACGTGCTCCGACCGACACGATTCGTTCGCATTTCAAATATTCACGTGCAACGTTGTTCCCTAATATATTCCTCATCTACATAATATTTCGCAGTAACAAACGGAATGTTACAATATTTTCTGGAAAGGTAAAAAAAAAGAGTAATTTGGTTTTTAAAAAAAAAAATCGATAGAAAAGGACTGTATATCTAACGTAGTAGGGCTGGCAGATATTACAAAATCTAATTCGTAATTGTTTTTACAATTTTTTTGGAACAGATTATGAATTGACGTGTATTAAAGTACCACCAGCAGTAAAACGTACTGTGATCTCACGTTTTGGTGCAATCTCGATGTCCAGCATCAAAAAACCTTACGTTCGTATTTAAGGAGTTCTTGTTCTTCCTCAATCAAGGTTTGCCGATAAACTGATAAACTGTTTACTGGTTGTAAGACGTCTTGTGAGTCCGCCAGGGTAGGTACCACCGCCCTGCCTATTTCTGCCGTGAAGCAGTAATGCGTTTCGGTTTGAAGGGCGGGGTAGCCGTTGTACTGTTAAAAATGAGACCTTACAACTCATGTCTTAAGGTGGGTGGCGGCATTTACGTTGTAGATGTCTATGGGCTCCGCTAACCGCTGAACATCAGATGGACCGTGAATTCCTCCACCCATCTAAGCAATAAAAAAAACTCTAGCCGTAGGGACTATTTTTGCTAAAAGATTAGTATGATATTCATTAGCGACGCTAATCGTTCACCATCACTTCGTCTGTCTTCAAATACAGTAAAAATGATTAAGCTATATGGAGTATAATATTTTCTTTCCCCATATGTTAATTATGGGTAACTTAGATTTTATCCCAATAGTTCAAAAGCAGTCCTAAAGGAATATTTTGTAGCGAATCTTTTTACTCGTAGTTACCATTCTTTCAACTCATGGAACCCTAACATAATACGTAAATTGGATTTTAGGTCTCTTATAGTGTCATCTACTGGCTGCTATTATATAGAACGCTGTAGATTAAGATCTTATCTGTTCATAATCCTCTAAATGCTTATAGACATCATCTTTTATTAATTTATTTAACACGTTTTTTGTTAATTTGACTTGTCTAAAGCCGCATTAGCGTTATGAGAACTTTGACATAAATTATCACTTCATTTCTAAATGATGATCTTTTCTAAGTTAGCCGTCTGGTGTAGTGGTAAGTGACATGGTCACTACACTAGGGGGTCGCGGGTTCGAATCCCGCCAACGGGAGATATTTGTATGATAAATATAAATGTCTTGTCCAGGGTTATGGATGTATATTAAAATATTAAATATATGTATGTGTATAATAAAAATCGTACATTTATTTCCGTTATCTAGTACCTGTAACACAAGTTCTATACGAACTTATCACGGGACCAGTTAACGTGGCGTGATTGTTAGTAAATATTTATTTATTTATTTATTATTTATTTATCTCATAATGTATCTTGACTATTGGATGTAATACTAATGACAGAACAGCAGGGGTAACATTGAGCTGAGCTGTAGATGAGCTTGTTAGAGATGAAAGGAATTCATGAACGGTTAGTAAAATAAAATTTTCAGTATTCTTCACAAATAAATTTTCTATTTTAAAAACATTTTATCTAACAACCCTAATACAAATTCACATTTCGCTCGAGCGTTGTCCACGTACGTATTTTAATTATTTTTAATCCGTCGAGGGTCCTGATTCCTTTAGCATGGGACGTTGCAGGACGAATATTGATGTTGTTTTCATTAAATTTGTACCGACTCGTTATTATCCTGTCCATCATTGGACAATCCCGTGTCAATATGTGTTATTCCAGTTGACGGGGAAAGGAACGGTTGATATAACTGATATCATGAGACGTGGGGTCAAAGCGTTAGTATTGAAAAAAAAGCCACATAATTTTCAAGTCAAAACGATTTGAGACAGAAACACTCAAAGGTAATCACTGAATGGAGCACGTGAAGTCAGGGCTTCGATGGAAGGCATTTTTTTTTTATTGCTTAGATAGGTGGACGAGCTCACAGCCCACCTGGTGTTAAGTGGTTACCGGAGCCCATAGACATCTACAACATAAATGCGCCACCCACCTTGTGATATAAGTTATATACCTTATAACGGTCTCAAGTATAGTTAAAACGGCTGCCCCACCCTTCAAACCGAAACGCATTACTGCTTCACGGCAAAAATAAGCAGGGTGGTGGTACCCACCCGCGCGTACTCACAAGAGGTCCTACCACCAGTAATTACGCAAATTATAATTTTTGCGGGTTTCATTTTTATTACACGATGTTATTCCTTCACCGTGGAAATCAATCGTGAACATTTCTTGAGTACGCATTTCATTAGAAAAATATAATATATATAGAAATATATATTATGTTGAAGTATACCGTTCAGCCATGCTTACCAACAAGGCTACTTAACAAGAGTGCCAGTGAGCCACGAAGCTGTGATATATTCAATTATTTGCCAGTAGAAATAGAATAGGCAGGATGGTGGTACCTAACCTCCTTGCTCTACCTTTGTCGGAAGACGGGTGGCAGCTTTTGCGTAGTTATACCTTTGGATTAAGTTGATTACTCAATACCATGCGTCATGGGATTATACACTTATCTGAGTACCTAAATGTCATATTACGACATAATTATCAGAGCTACAGCTGATAAGTGGCGTCCGCAATCAAACCTCAACTATACACCAAACATCACATTTTACAGAAACGCCAATGAAGCTAGTCCTCTGACGCTCATAAAATGACTTTTATACAAATGTTCACGATTGACTTCCACGGTGAAGGAATAACATCGTGTAATAAAAATCAAACCCGCAAAATTATAACTTGCGTAATCACTGGTGGTAGGACCTCTTGGGAGTCCGCACGGGTAGGTACCACCACCTCACCTATTTCCGCCGTGAAGCAGTAATGCGTTTCGGTTCGAAGGGTGGGGTAGCCGTTGTAACTATACTGAGACCTTAGAACTTATATCTCAAGGTGGGTGGCGCATTTACGTTGTAGATGTCTATGGGCTCCAGTAACCACTTAACACCAGGTGGGCTGTGAGCTCGTCCACCCATCTAAGCAATAAAAAAAAGAAAAAAAAGGAATCAATAAACCTGTTTAATCTCGTATAAAGATCAAAAAAATAAATTTCCTCCAATACATTTCACGCTGTATTGTATGAAATCATGACTAATTCAAAGAGCCGTAATCAAAATGTCGTTTGAACTATCAAAGTTCTAACCTGGTGATTTGAAATTCATTATCCGATTTATAATTATTGTACTTTCGATATTCTGAACTGATTGTGGTCGCAAGTAATTAATAATTTACAACTTTTTAATAGATTTAGAATAAATTAAATTGTTTTTTATTTATTTATGATGAACCGGCTTACAACCAACCTAATATTAATCAGCCACTGGAGCCTATGGATATTATAGCGTGACTGCGACTGGTTATCTTCACAAGTTCTGAATAACTAATTGATTCGAGGCAGATTTAAGCAAAACTTTAGTACTCTTGTACCGTTACAACACATTTTACTACTAGTACACAAAATATACCTATACTTTAAAGATCTTATTAGATCTATACTTCTATCTATATCTTCACCAAACATCGACTCCCAAAAGATAGAAGGTAGTCGGTAAGTAAATGAGATGAAGAGCATCACACAGGACGTGAGCTAAGCTAATCGATTTTTTTGTTATTGCTTTATGGGTGGACAAGCTCACAGCCCACCTGGCGTTAAGTGGTTACTGGAGCCCATAGACATCTATAACGTAAATGCGCCACCCACCTTGAGATATAAGTTACGCGAAGTCCACTCCCGCTTAAGCGACGCGCGTAACGATAATTGGCATAGTTATTTAGAACAACTCGCGCCCTCCCACCAAGCATACTGGCGACTAGCTAGGACTCTCAAATCCGAAACTACCGCTACTATGCCTCCCCTCTTACGCCCTTCAGGCCAACCACCGGCATTCGATGACGATGACAAGGCTGAGCTGCTGGCCGATGCANACCACCAATAGAAATTATACTCTTCGTCATGACGCACCTAATGCCGCTCTGGATGACGGAATAACATTGCTCAATAAATGAAAGGTTCATAAATTAACGTAATTAAATGGAAATACGTATTATCATCTCGCACGGGTAGCTAATATTATCCGGTCTATTTCAGCGACGAAGCAGTCATGCGTTCTGGTCTTATGGGAGAGGTGGTCTCTGTGCAATAAAATTAAAACCACAATGTGGATGGTATTTGCATCGCAATATCATCGCTATCCGAGCTAATTAAGATCACGTAGGCCGCGTGCTCGTCTATCCATTTAGAGCAAGGGAAAAAAGACCTTAAAACGAAACTATTAAAATACCTTTTAAGCGGTAGGCAGCGGCTTGGCTCTGCCCCTGGCATTGCTGAAGTCCATGGGCGACGGTTATCACTCACCATCAGGTGGGCCGTATGCTCGTCTGCCTACAAGGGCAAAAAAAACCTTATATACTTAAGTGAAATGCTAAAGATTTTATATGACATTCAGTTGTATGTAATATGCAGGCAGGTCATAAAACTGGCCTATCTCCATAATAAAAACTATTGAAAAGCGTTAGTGATAAAGCTGAATAGACCTTAGACTCCTTACAGACTATACAGCTTTCAGTTTTATTTCAATCGTTAATATTTTTATATAGGGTGTAAATAGACGGTTCCAGAATCCGAAACAAGGATTCGAATTACTTATTTAATGCGAATGAAAAACAGGAGTCGTCGACTGGCATTTGTTTTTAGATTACTCGTACTGTACTATGTGTGCATGTGTGTAATTTTGTAGTTGTAAATGTGTGGAGTATTTGACTAATCCATGTTGACATAGCTATTTCAAATTTAAGCTTGGGGCAATACACACACGTATATAACGGGTTCTGACCCCGGACGGAGATCGGACGTCGGGTGTAAGAGTGCAGGGGAGTCGTTTAGTGGGTGGGCCCTAAAATCCTTGGGCCCGCGATCTGCTCTCAACACCTGCAGATCGTTGAGTCTCACATACCCCGCGCGCCCCCTAGGCGCGGGGACCTCGTAGGAGGTTCGGCAACCGGCCCGAAAAAAAAAAATACACATACGTACATAATATATTTATAGATTTATTTATTAAGTTTCACATATACGTTTTGTATACTTTTTTCTCTATCTCATATCGGTAGCTTTTTTAATGCTTCGCTGGGAGAAAACTCATTAGCGTCCAAGAACAACTTTCGCGTGTAGTTCAAACTATTAAGTTCTAACTTTACACGCTTGCTATTTTGTTATGAAGGCTCTGTAAAATGATTATTTGTTTTTGACGATTTAACAGTTCGCCATATTTGAGGCTAATAGAATAGAAATAAACAATTCGGTTGTTATGAACGATCACCACGGGCTGAGCCGTGGCCAAGTAAAACAAGGAATTGGCTTATCAAGATCTTTCGGCGTGGCTTCGTTTTTTTTAAAGGGTACTAAAATGTCGCTCTTCATTTTTTATGGTTCGCGTTAGTTAACATTCCTTTGTTGTCATTGACGCTACTACAAACTAATTCTGATTGTTAAACAAACGATGATTTAAAAATCCTCCGTGACTTTAAGTGCAAGACGCCGGTATTCTCAAATAGATCCAACTGCGTTGGTATTCAAATGTCACTGACATGTACCAACTTTTAAAATGAAGTATGTGCTGTACGTGTTCATGAATTACTTCAACGCAAAGGAATAATATTATTATATTATTCATATATCAAAATTAATGCCAGGACGTATCGTTAGGTAGTAATGGTAGGTACTCTTATTCTGCCTATTACTAATGCATTTTGCTACATTATTGAGACTACCGCCTCGTAGGGTGATTAGCATATTGAAAGCTTTACAACCCACCACCGGTGGGCCTGGCAAACCATACCGTTCGGGCCAAGCCAAAATCAGGGAATCAGTAATCTTTATCAACTTGAGATTTTGATTCTAAAATTTATAGGATGCGATAATTTTTACGGTAGATAAAATTATGCACTTTTACCGAGGGACTTTTTACTTTAAAAGAGCCTTGATAAAAACTACAAGGTGCTATTGGATTTAAAAACCAAACGGCTCACTTCCATATCAGTTTTGTTGGATTGCTGCAATCTGTGGTTTGTAGGAATCGTTTACGTTGGAACCCTTACGCGGCTCACCACTCATGGCCCGAACAGTAAGAAAAATCTCACCGGTGAGCACTGTGGGCTGAATGAAAATACTCAATTTTTCATATGGTGTTCAATGTGTTAAGCTATATTTAATTGGGAACATCGGCTCTTATGAATAGGAAATTAAGCCATAAAATTGGTGCTAATTATGTTTGAAGGATATTATTGTCAACTTAAGAAATGCTTGGCTTGACGCGTGGTCCTTGTCATGCATAATCGGATGGCTCGGGATGATTAGCATAGGACCTAGCATTTTGACTATCAACCAAGGATGTTACACCATACTATTATTGCTATATTTTAAATTTTAATTTTATTAATATCAAGCAGCATTTTAGTACCACAGGATGGATTACACACAAATCTTAATCGTAAATCGCAGTTTGTGGAATTAAACCCGTTTCCACTTGGGATCTGTCTGTTCCTGTATTGTCTCAGCATTATCATTCCAATTCCGGTCGAATTTATATTCCAAATACAATTTTCGTATATAAAAGAACAGTATAGTTACTCAGAGATGTTTTAAAAAAAATCTAATTAAGTGTCATTTTGACATTTGAGGTCGTACTCAACGGCTGTCTTCAAAGCCCTTCAGACTCGAACGCGTGAAATAGGCAGGATGGTGTGCATAAGCGAAGCAGCAGTCCAGCCTGCGATACCTATTCACAGCTTACCAATGGGATGAAACTAGGAATTTTAGAAAAATTTTAGAGAAATTTATTACTGGTGGTAGGACCACTTGTAAGTCCGCACGGGTAGGTACCACTACCCCGTCTATTTCTACCGTAAAGCAGCAATGCGTTTCGGTTTGAAGGATGGTGTAGCCGTTGTAACTATACTGAGACCTTAGAACTTATATCTCAAGGTGGGTGGCACATTTACATTGTAGATGTCTATGGGCTCTAGTAACCACTTAACACCAAGTGGGCTGTGAGCTCGTCTACCCATCTAAGCAATAAAAAAAAAAATTCGCGCTGTATATTATATGGGCTGGGGTAATCGCTTAAAAACAGAACTGTAGGCTCGTTCACCAATAACTGATATAAAAACAAACTTTATCCAAATAATATTATAACAATCCACTTATCAGGCTTACCTTACAGAACAGCATCAATTATATAAACTAAATCGGCATCTATATCCAATTTGAGTTGTCATATTTCGAGCCACGTTAAACAATTATCAACAATATGAAATTAGATTACCTTCTTAAATACTACGCATAATAACCCAAAACTAGTCTAACTAGGTCTGCGAACCCCAGATAAAGTTTGGCATTATTGTTTGAATGAATAGCTCTAGGGGGTCAAGTTACAGAAGTTCAGTTTGGCTTTGTAACATATAATATCACCTCATTTCAAGTTCGGCTCGTGTTTACTAAACCGTGGAATTTAATTGCAATTTCCATGTAATTGTCTGCGTTGTATTGGGTAGTGTTTTGCTTACGTGATAATTGTGCTGGGATTTGGAATGGTGAATATTATCAGACAGAAATGAGGTGTCTCATTCATGAAAGTTTGACTTCAATGTTTGTAGTTTAATTGTAGTTTTTACAAAGAAAAAAAAAAAAAGCACAAAACGTACTAAATAGAAGTAAATTTGAAAAAAACAGTTTAAAGAGTACTAATTAACTATATGAGTAATTACATTCTCTAATATGTTTGAAATTAAGCTATTAAATTTTTGGGATTGAAAAATCTATTTGGAATAGCTATACTAATAAAAATTCAAATAATCTGCTAAATTACGGCGGAGAAATAAAGATACATTTTAGGCTCGAATTGTTAGATAGATATTTTTATTGCTTAGATAGTTGGACGAGCTAACAGCCCTCCTGGTGTTAAATGGTTACTAGAGCCCATACACATCTACAACGTAAATGCGCCACACACCTTGAGATATAAGTTCTAAGATCTCAGTATAATTACAACGGCTGTCCTACCCTTCAAACCGAAACGCATTACTGCTTCACGGCAGAAATAGGCAGGGCTGTGGTACCGTGCGGACTCACAAGAGGTCCTACCACCAGTAATTGCATTGAATTGAGAATCTTATCTTGAAGTCGGTTACAAATGAACTAACATAGTTGTAGTCCATAGTTGTAGCAAACCACCTTCTCAAATAGCAGTTGTGATAAATAATAGCGCTCGTAGCGGCCAATGATCCAACTCCATAAAAAATTTAATTATCATTTACGCTATCGAGAATGTTAAAAAACTCGCAATGAGCACACTGATTTAAAAAATATTGATCATACCCTTACTTCAAAACATCCTTAGAGGCATTGCAAGTAGCTTACAATATTAAGGATCAAATAATAAGTCACATCAAATAAAAGGGACGCCAAATATCGAATTTGCAGCCGAAGAAATTAGTGACAATTTATAGCTGCCAACAACAGTTGCCTTCCAACGAGTGACTTACTTTGGAATTCGTCTGGGCTTTAATTTGTTTGTCGATAATTGGGAGGCTAAAACTCGCTCATAAGAGGAAGCGGGCGAATGAAGCGGGAAAATAAAGAATTTAAAGAAAACTGCTTTGTTCCATACAACTAATTCAATGGATGTACGTTTTGCGTCTTCAGAGCATTTGATATAGAAACTGAAGCGTGTTCTATTTTTGGAAGTGAATACTTATTTAACATGCCATGCAGATAGGAACCAGGATGCTATCTATTTCTGGTACAAATCATTTATATGTTCAAATATGAATAGTTGTCATCTGATAACTTTGACTTTGTATTTCTAAGGGAACGATTTCATTCGTGTCATGGTGTCTGTAGACTTTGGTAATAATTATCAAGCCATTCATGAGATCATAGTATTAGAAAAACTGTATTAAATCCTCCCCTTATGTTTGAATATGAATTAAAATTCTAAAACATTTTAATTATGATCAGATATTCATTTCAAACGTTTTAACAGGACTTTGTTTATGGCTACGATAACAAAAATCGCTTGTGCCTCTAATCTATTTTTAATGTGACCTAGCCTTATCGTTAAGTATTTGTGTAGTATTTCAACTGTTATAATTGGGACCGTGCTCACTAGACTTTTTTAAATTTATTTTTCATTTTTTTTGTTCGATAACGCTTTGTACTATAGCGTCTAACTTGTTGTATTCGTGAAAATAAAACTGTTCTATTTTTGATAACGAGATGTTATATTATTAAAGGATCAAGTTTGTTTTGGTTATATTTATCAGATGAACTCAAGACCCTTTTGATGTTCAACAATCAACGGATAGCCAATAGCAACGTTATGGTGAATTCATAATGAGTTTCCAGGGATTATTTTCGCTAAATGCCCTACTGCTCTAGAATGAACTCCCCTTCACGGTCTTTCTTGAAGGTAACGACGCTGTGGCCCTGGCATTGTCGATGCCCCTAAGTGTCATGGATTTTTTTTTTTACTGTAGATTGGATTTACAAGCACAAAAGCTCTCAATTTAAGAACGTCCATACCTGTGTGTTGTATATAAATATATAATATCTTTGTTTATTTTATTTTATTTTATTTTTTGACTCGATTGATAGATTTATTTAAATACTAGCTGTACCCGTCCGCTTCGCTGGGCATTTAAAATTAACATTATTATTTCTCACAAAGATTCTCATCATTAACGCCCCCGCAACTGGTGTAGGGAGTCCAACACTCATATAAATATTAGCCTATCCATTAATAACATGTATTTTTTTACATGGATACTAAGTTTCAAGTCAATCGGATGCATGTTTCAGTAGTTATAACGGAACATCCGAAAAAACCACGGTAGATTAGTATAGATTTGGTCTATTTGATAGAGAATTCCGATAATCACAGTACATTTACCGTATCTTTTTCAGAATTTCACTTTAATGAAACAGTTTACTGGAAGAAACAGCTTTTGATGCCAAGACCAAGCACAATACAAATTATACCTGCCTTTTGTTTAAATTTTTAAGGTAATTTATGTATTTATGTGCAATAAAGTATTCTAATTTTCTCTCTTTCTATTTTAAATAAGAAGGCTCGATACGCATGACTCTAATGTGACTCGTTTTTTGTGATGACAGGCTGAACACCCCCAAGAAAATAACACTTGAACGTATTTTTAAATTATTGTGGACTATTTACAAGAAACACGACCGTAGAGATGTCCTTACTAAAACGCGGATAATGTTAGAAATAAAATGGTGGAAATTCTATTAAAAAGCTGTGTGTTTTTGAATTAACCCAAAAAGCTATACGTATGGTGGAGAAAAAGCGAACTTTTTAAAATCAGCTATTGGACAGATTTGAGCTTTTTAGAATGCAGGTAGCCTTGTAAAACGTCCATTAGCTCACGTGGCTGGATGAAAAATTTTTTATATGACATTCATTAATATCATTATATCACTGTTGGACTCACGGCTGGTTCTGCGAAGGTATCGGAGCAGGGAGGAGATTTAACAATTTATTTATTCTTTTGGTCCGATCGCATTACTTAAGTGTATCGAATCAGTAGGTATATGCGTTGTAGTCACAAATTGCCCCACTAAATATCCCAAACGGCATCAGCATTTAATTATTGAAAGCAGAGAGTATTTATTTTCATATTTTGGTATTTTTTATCTAAATTTTAATGTAAATTTTTATAATCATAAAATTCTATACTTACAGAGAGCAAAAAATAGATGAAATTATAGAAGTAAAACAAGAAATTGAAAGAGACCAGCCAAAGAAGAAACAGAGAGTATTTCTAATTTTAGTGAATGATTAAGTATGTTAACTATTGAGAAGATTATAACCTTCTTATTAGTAAAGTTCTTTTTTATTCTCCGAGTCTCCAGTGCCTAATTCACTCCTCCGAAGCAGAATAGAAAATGACGGTGATCCAAAACGTACATACAATATGCCTCATGGCCAATAAAAACAGACCTTCTCAGTCTAGCACATATATTATGTATGTAAAGAACAATCCTTATTATTTAAAACTCTTTAGTTTTGTAAAGGATTTTTCTTCGATGTAATGGAGTGAAGTTTGTCATTGAGTAAAAAAAAAGTTAAGACTTATATTAAAACTAAATTGTTAATTTTAAAAGAGATCAAGGGCTTTAAATGTTGTTTTCTTATTATATCACAGAAAACACAATTAAGTATTTTATTGTTTATTCATTCTTAATTACTCCATTTTCTATACTAATATTATAAAGAGGAAAGATTTGTTTGTTTGTTTGTTTCGAATAGGCTCCGAAACTACTGGACCGATTTGAAAAATTCTTTTTCCTTTAGAAGCTGACATTGTTCCTGATGAACATAGGCTACTTTTTAAAAAAAAATTTTTTTTTTTGGTTTCATGTGTGTTTTAATGTTTCCGAAGCGAAGCGAGGGCTGGTCGCTAGTATTTTATATGTACATTCAAATCAACAAGTCAATTAACGGTGACGTTGCATTTAATCACGTTGTACAAACCAAGGTATTATAAAAAAAAGTATTCTCGTAGAAAATGTATTTGAATACTACATTGCCATAAAGTTAATTATGATCGTGGTCAAGGTCGAGACCACTGAGTCGGATCGTTAACTGGACCCGGGCGTGTCCGGCACGTTTCTCTGTATTATTTCAAACGTTCGGCTGAAATTTCACTGAAATATTGATGCCGAACTCGTTTCGATGAGAAATGCCTTAATGCCTTATATGTATACATTCCGACTGAATGTAATCTATACATATAAATAAAATTGGAGTCTCTGTTTGTAATATTGAAATAACCACTTTTTACTACATGCATATGAATATAGATACGGTACATACACCAAAATAACATTTTTTACAATATTTGTCTGTCTGTCTGTCTGTTTGTTCCGGCTAATCTCTAGAACGGCTGGGCCGATTTTGACGAGACTTTCACTGATAGGTTGATGATATAAAGAGTAACTTAGGCTACTTAGGCTACTTTAACTTAGGCTACTTTATATCATCAACCTATCAATGAAAGTCTCGTCAAAATCGGTAACTTAGGTAAAAAAGTAACTTAGGCTACTTTTTTTACACTAGCTTCGCCCCGCGGCGTCACCCGCAGTTATTGTCGTACCGCGCGCAACATGGCGGGCTTCGCCTATCAATAACAAAATTTAATGTTTCCGAAGCGAAGCGAGGGCGGGTCGCTAGTTTAGCTAATAAATTCGTTGGTCGTGTTCTCAGAACGTATTGGTCCTACTGCCGTGCCTATATCTGCTGGGAATCAGTCTTGTACTCCAGTTTGAAGGACGGAAAAGCCAATTTTTCATTGACACTTTGACCCTTATAAGACCTAAGCCCTAATGTATTCCAGCCACCACTCAACATCAGATGAGTCACAAGTCTCTGGGAGAAATAATTTATGTGAAATGCAAATTGATTGACTCCGTGGTGCAGTAGTTCGCGTCCCTGACTGTTGCGCCAAGAGTTGTGAGTTAATTCGCATGATAAACCGGTTTGTTTGCTCTTTTTTTTATTGCCCTCGTATGTAGACGATAATATGGCCCACCTAATGGTGAGTGGTTACAGTCGCCCTAAACTTCAGCAATGCCAGGGGCAAAGCCAAGCCGCTGCCTACCGCTTTAAACTCTCCACATGCCTCTTTTGAAGTAGGACATGTCATAGCGCTCGGAAAACACCGTGGAGGGGAGCTCATTCCATAGCTATGTTACGTGGCATAAAATACCTCTGGAAACGCACTGTTGATGAACGCAGCGGTTCCAGATAATATGGATGAACTTTGCTCCGATGGCGGGAGGTGCGACGATAAAAAGGAGAATTGAAAAGCTTCTAAGTATGTATATCAGTCTCTGACTGTATATTCCTTGTTCCCAGTTATAATTATGATAATTCTACCTAGTGAGAGACGGGAGATTAAAAAAGAAGAGAAACGATTCCAAACTTAAAGCTTCAGTTTTCAACTTATGGAGAATAGGTTATAATGATATGCCACTATTAACACCAGTTTCTCGTGTATCACTAAACATTTCAACAGCACACTGAAAAGTGAACTACATCTTATAGCCGAGTGAGCAAGTAAATGGGTGTACTCCTACGCTTTGCCGACATTATGAAGGTAATACCAGTGAATGTTTTATGTTGACGTAAACTCCCATAAGATGTGCTTTTGCTTTTATAATACCTTCCTCTTGAACTAAGTCTGGTTATAAATGTTTTAGTGTAACAACTAGTTTCTTCAAGGCAAACTTCGGTTCTTGCGATGCTTTTTGAATTTATATTAAAAATGTGAATTAATTATTACGGAATAATGGTCAATGTGAATTTTATTTGGCTAAACCTCCTAATTGAATCGAATACAAATTTAGAGGTTCTAAATCTGATCTTTTTTTCCTTTTTTTATTGCCTTTGTTATCAGACGACCGTACGGCCCACCCGATAGTAAGTGGTCACCGTCACTCATGGACGTCAGCAACGCCAGGGGCAGAGCCAAGCTGTTGCCTACCATAGACATCGACAAAATCCTACTATCGGAATAATAGCTGTGTTGGCACAAAAAGCGCTTTTTTAAGTTTCGAGCGCCGAAATCGAAATCTGAATTTTTGTTATAATCGTTGACCCATCCTTCACACTAGAACTCGTGACTACTTTGTGGCATAAGTAGGCAGGACGGTGGCTCCTAGCTATGCAAGCTCACAATATGCCCTATCACTGGTAAAAGCAAAGAAAACAAACAATGAAGTCGAGTTTTTACTGTTTTTTCAGAACAAATTCCGTAGAACGTGTGTTATAAAATACAGAGATAATTCGCAGACCTTTCTAGAGCTTAATCATCCTTATTCTGCATGGGTTTGAACCATTTAGGACCTGCCTCCTTGAAGTCACTCCTTTAAAAATATGGTTAGCTACATATGGTAGAGTTAAAATGTAGTGGATATTACTACCACTAATAGATACTAATGATGAAGTAAAAGTACCGTCATTATCCGTCCGCTACCGTCAGCTAGGTTCAATAAAGTAGTCACCATTAGTTATTATAATACTTCTATCTATCGATATTCTACTTTCGGATATTAATAGATTCATTAGGACTCTATCAATCCATTGTTATATTATAGTATTCGGCAGCAATTTTACGAAGGTTATCACTGATCGCTTTCTTTGTAAAATACGTCTCCTCTCATCTTGGTTCTAAAACAAATAAGAAATTAATCTACCATGCACAACCGCGATTGTTTGCTTTTACAAAAGCGTTAAACGAACATCAACACGCATACAGTATTGCATCAGCATTCATACATTTTAAATGAGCATTATCCGGGCAAGCGAAGGAGACACTGCTGGGAAGTTCCCCGCTACCGTCTAACCATTACTCCGAGAAATGCCAATTTAAACTTGTAACGAGGTTTGCCGCGAGTGGCTGCGGAACGAAATTAAAAACTCTACTGAGCCCAAGCTCAAATAGCTAGGAGACTGGGTGGGCGCCTCTAACCGGCCTAACTTTCATCACTCACTTTGTTACCGACTTTCCTCACGGCAATTTTCGCCTTTTCAACGAACGCGGGGATCACGATAAAAACTAGTTCTGGCTTCGCTGATGAAATCGAAGTTGAACTTTCGGCTGTTAGTTTTCAGGATAATCGGTCGATATTTTATACGGCCCATCGAGTTTTAACTGCCGCGGCTTAGGGTGAATGACAATTGGTTTTCGACGATGTCTATTTGGGATGCTCGTTGCTCAGCGGTCTCTCAAAATTATTTAAACGAGAAAATATCTTTGATTAGTACATAACCGGACGGTTATTTTTTTTTTAAAAACGAAATTCCTTATGGGATGATGCGGAGGGGTGGGTACCCTAACCGGGAAAAAACGTCTGTAACGTAAGATTTTTATTAGTAAGGCACACAGTGTACGAATTAACTTTGTAATAAAGTACAAATTAGTAAAGCACACAGTGTACTACTTAACTTTGTATGAACTTCCAAAAATGTATGTAAGATAAATCAGAACTTTCAGATGATCTTAACATTAATTACCCTGCTATTAATTGCAAGCTACGGATATGTTATCCCTTCCCTCTCCAGAAAGGTGGCATTCTGTGGCGTATACTGCGTATATGGGTGCAGTAACCACTTAAGTCTTGCTGGTGGCCAAGATGAAAAGACTGCAATTAACATAGTTAATGGCATAGAAAAAAATCTAACCCAATTGCAAACTTGGCTAAGTAAGCAAAAAAAATCATGACTTGAATAGACCTTATACGTGAATATACATTATTCAGTTTGAGCATCAAATTCGACTAGCACCTTTATACGATAGTAAAATGCGACGAGTAGATATAATGGAAGTTTTATATAATATAGATACTTTAGAATTCGGAACGTGATGTATAGTTGAATAAGTCTTCACGAGACTAGACGAGCGGTTTAAAAACAAACTGCGAGACGTTACAACTTACAAAACAATCCAGATGTTAAGACGGCAGTGCACGTGACTAGAATTGGCGATACTGTGCTCCTTACCAGTTCGATAGTGTGCCCTGTTATTGAATATTAAACTCGCGCGATGGGATATTACGGGGGTTAAGAGATACTATTACCGTGTTTTTCGTTAGAGATTTTCTTTTTTTTCAATCACGCAATTTTGTATGTGTTTCGGTTCCGATATGATTCTAGAAAGCCTTTTAAAAAAAAACTATCATTTTATTTTTTAATATTACTCAAAAAAGTGGGGATATACATTGTGTTTATATCTAGATAGCGTTTTCTAAAACCTACCCTTCTACAAAAAAGAGAATTGAAGAACAGTTATATTAATGCGTTACAATTCATATAACCTAAATCTCAATAAATACGGCCAAGATTATCATCATAATGTCTTAAAGTAGATAATAACATAGATTTTATCTATGGGCTCCAGTACAAAATCGGACTCATTCCAAATAGAGATAAGTGAAATGAAATTTGTATGTTAAACCACAATAGATAGTTGATCAATGTGCCATTCCAACAACATACAGAACGAAGAACAATAATAGTGAAAATATAGATAGCGTAAACCATAGAGAAGAAACTTCATAATTTCAGCGTAAATCTCAAAGCAGAATGAAGTGAATATTTTAAATATAGCCAACGTTACAGAAATCCGAAACAGCTGAAACAATTGTACGAGAGAAGCGAACGGACAAATTAGCTTTCGTTGGTCGTCTACTGCATTTTGTATGGAACTTGTTCATTAAATTATTTCCTTTTT
The DNA here is from genome assembly GCF_003987935.1 of Bombyx mandarina. The sequence goes on along the minus strand of NW_021011488.1, from coordinate 615,573 downwards.
ATTATGACGGCACACAATTGTTCCGGGATAGCTGTTCTCCGTGATATTAATTAATTTTTAAGTTTCTTTATTACTGAAAATAGGATAGTTTACCAGGTTTAGCAATTATAATATACTCATCATGACCTGATGAGTGATCTCGAAGACTAATCGGATTGAATAGCGGCTACCCCGTCCTTCTAATCGAAACAGATGGCAATCTACGGTCTTTACACAAAATTGCTATTTCTGTATGGAAGTTATTATTCATAAACTCACATTACATTATTGTTTATTAAAAAAAAAAAAATTATATGCCTACAGACTTTGTAAAATAGCATAGTCGCACCATTTGTTACTAGTAAATTGGACATCGGACACGGATGCTCCGTGCGTAAAAATAGAATGGTTAAATATTGAATTTATTTTGAAATATTACGATGCCTTCTGACTAGCTTTGTGAAAAATAAAACAATAAAATATACTGTTTAAACCGGAAAGACTCCAAAGATCATTGAACGAAATGTATCTTTTAAATGTTTTGCTTTTTTGCATTGTTTTCAATATCTTTTGTTTCTAGAGAAACAACCAATTTACTTCTTCTTCTTCCGTCCCTGTTCCCGTTATCTGGGGTCGGGTCCCCTCACTCTACGGCGCCAGGTTGATCTGTCCTGGGTTGTCAGTTTTGACAATTGGGTTTTCTTAAGGTCTCTTTTGATGTTTTTTTTTATTGCTTAGATGGGTGGACGAGCTCACAGCCCACCTGGTGTTAAGTGGTTACTGGAGCCCATGGACATCGGCAACGTAAATGTGCCACCCATCTTGAGATACAAGTCTCAGTATAGTTGCAACAGCTGCCCCACCCTTCAAACCGAAACGCATTATTGCTTCACGGCAGAAATAGGCAGGGTGGTGGTACCCAAACGCGTGGACTCACAAGAGGTCCTACCACCAGTAAACCACCAGTAAACCAGTTGACCACCAGTTCGATGGCGGGCGGCCTCCACCTTTCTTTATTTCTGGCAAGCTTAATGCAATTTTTACTCCATGGTCTTCGTCCCGTCTCATGATATGGCAAGCAAAACAACCAATTTTTTGTTCAAACTAAATATCATATTTAATTTAGTGTACTTTGGGGAGGGAAGAGGGATGAGGGGAGGAGGGAGAAAGGGGTAAATAAATGTTAACAGCATCACTATTATTTTTTTCTTCTTTTCTTTTCTTCTTCTCTTTATAATTCCTTCTTCATACTTAAAATGTGTATGTAATCTATTATTTTGCAGGCATTATTTAGTGAATTTTTAAGTACTACACAGAGCTGTGAAAACTTAGAGAAATGTATCGCTAGGTTCAAACTGGAAAATGTTCTTTGGAAATAGACTGTAGCGTTACATCATGTCTGTTTATTTGAAGGCACATCTAACGACCACATAAAATACTCTTCGGGAAGACAGCATTAGTTTGCTTATCTCAAAAGGGTCGTTCCATACGTCCATCGTACATGGTTCTCGAAAAGCAAGACGGCTCTTCAGTACGTGACACGAATTTTTTTACCCAAAATGATGCCGATTCTAACCTTAACGGTTTTTGGATCATTTTGCGCAGCTGGTATTTTGAGAAAATGGGTATGGCCGCTAAAATATATGCTGGTATAAGATCGTTTATACGAAAAAAAGAATAAGAGGGCTTAGATACAGCTCCTTTGTCATTCGATATATACTATTTTTAACTAAATAGTCAAATTGACAGATTTTTCAGCTTATTCGTTTTTCTTTCCATCACCCAACCAGCATTTAAGGTGAAAAGTAGCAGTTTATTTATTTAATAATCATAATAATATATTTTTCCGATATTAGGCATAAGAGCACAGGTGGTTTTCGGAATGTTTGAATTCATTGAACTGATTTATATGTTTTCATTTACATGAATGGATTTTCTCATACAAATTAAAAAAAAAAATCCCACAAAATCCCTGAACCGATATTCGTAAGCAGCCACCTGTCCAAACTATAATCTGATGTTATATTTCATACAATATTAAATGTCCCAACCTTAAGGCTTTAAGATGATAAGGGACCTAGCTTTTGTCTTCAAGACGAATCTCGGCTTGCGATAAACACAGCCTTATTACTGCGGATGACACCAAAGGGTTACCTAAAATTGGAATTTAATTTGGGTTCATTTAATATCCGGACCGGTTTGGGTTGTCGTAATTTTAGTACAATTGTGGCTATCTAATTTAAAATTAATTATTTATAATTTAGGAAACAGAAAATGATATTAATACCATATATTTTTTTTTGTATTTTCAGAACCCTCGAGTTGTTTCAAAAGCTGTATACGAAATGAGTATGACTATGTTGTTCAAACACAAATAAATAACATCAAAATAAAAAGTGGTTAGACTAAAAGCACTTTAAAAATCTTTTTCAATACAAAATTTTGACAATAATGCAAAATGTTTTTAGATTCTACCATGCATGGCCACGAGCATTGAACTTTATAGCAGCACGTTGATTTTCTGTTGGAAATAAATCATGATGAAGGTTACAGGGTCTTATTACCTCTGGTATTTGGTATTGTTGCTGTCTCAGGAATTCCCAAAATATTCCCATAGCCTCTCCACTATATTTATATAAAAGTACACATGAGCACCTATTTTTTAACGAATAACTATTTTTTTTTATTGCTTAGTTGAGTGCACGAGCTCACAGCCCACCTGTTGTTAAGTGGTTAAGCCCATAGACATCTACAACGTAAATGCGCCGCGCACCTTGAGATATAAGTTCTAAGATCTCAGTATAGTTACAACGGCTGCCCCACCCTTCAAACCGAAACGCATCACTGCTTCAGGGCAGAAATGGTGGTACCCACCCGCGCGGACTCATTATAATTTTGCGAGTTTCATTTTAATTACACGATGTTATTCCTTCACCGTGGAAGTCAGTCGTGAACATTTGTTGAGTACGTATTTTATTAGAAAAATTGGTATCCGCCTGAGATTCGAACACCGGTGCATCGCTCAACACGAATGCACCGGACGTCTTATCCATTAGGTCACGACGACTTCAAATTACTTGTGTTGCTAATTAAATCCCTACAAATTTAAACTCTAGGATTTTTTAATTTTTTTTTATTGTCATTTTATTTATAGTGACTGTCATTTGACAAAATTTTCGATTTTTGACATATATATATATGTTTATTATTTTAAATTCCAATTTTGAATATATTAGTAAGCTTCAAAATTTTCATGTTAAATACATGCTATTGACTTTATAATTACAACAAACATGTCCCGAAACACTAAGCTGAATAAAATTTGAATACTCCAATCTGATCATAGTACAATTCACTGCAGTTGCCATTTCACGGCGCACTTAATAGTGTCGACATGAAAATTTTCACATTATCGAGTTGTGTGGATATAATATGTGTATGGTAAGCCGAAAAAGGGCACAGTAAATTAATATATATGATGTGTTTTTTAAGGACACTACAACGATTGCCGACAATTGGTTGACGACAAGTTTCACCGATGCCTCAACACCACTGTTCCCACTGCTTTAGAATCAAAGTTATTAGAATCCAAATATGACTTTTTTTCCTACCTAAGCTGATAGCCTTGAGAAACTATTTTAGCGTAACCTTAACTAGTAGGTGGGCTCAAACCGGAGTGATACTAACACTGACCCTAGCAAAAGTAGTGCTTCGCAGAATCTACCACCGGATCAGAAACGTGACCCACTGAGAAGATCCGGCGAGAAACTCAGTGGACTGTGTCTATGGGTTAATTCGCTCGTCGAGCCCTTAGTCTTAAGCGACGGGTTCGACGAGGACGGTGACCGGTCCTTGTGGTACCTAAAAGCACCGTTAATGGATCGGGAGGATCCGTAATGATGTGTTTTGGGCGATGTCGACTGATTACCATTCGGTCTACAGGATCGGGTATATAGTTTTCAGCGGCCACGACAAGTGGGTTCTCATGTCGATATGACGTAATCAATCTAATCAGAAGCAGTGTTCCCGAATGTGATGCTAGATGTGATTTCGTGTTACTTCGCAGGAATGACCGCGTCAACACTGTTGCCGTTCGGTTCACAGTGAGTATCGTTAGCCCAAAAACTTTATACACTAGTTTGGCAGTCAAATTTACTTGACTACCCGGAATTCAAAGGATACAAAAAATACTGGTCACAACACTACTAATGGCGTGCATCTAGGGAAATGGTCAAAGGTCAAAATCTCAATTTACATTCGTGTAGCGGCCCGTTCCGGCTCCGCTCAGGTCTTTAACAAAAATTTCAACGATAGTTAAAGGTGTTTTATTTTTTTAAATAAAAGACACCTATTTCGGCATAACTATAACAGTTAGACATCATATGCTGTCGCGACACTTTTTGTAAATAATAGTGTATTCTACAAAGTCGTAGTACATTATTTCATTCTATCACCAATAGTTTTCACAGGACACGCGATGTAAATAATATTTTAGGTAATTTTTTTTACATCTTGGGTTACATTATTGGAGTTTTAGTAAGGATCCCTAATTTTTTTCAAAAAAGAATATAGCTTATGTTACTCATGAATAGTGTAGGTTCCAAACATTGAAATAATTTTTCGAATCAGTTCAGTAGTTTTGGAGCCTATTCAATACAAACAAACAAATCTTTCCTCTTTATAATATTTGTATAGAAGTATAGATAACAGATGTCCCCCTCTTTAAGCCGCAACACGTGGTCGCTTTACTATATAAATAGGCAGGTTAGTAACATACTTGCTGATAGAGGAGAATAGAAAAGAAAAATTCATTGTGCCGACTCCCGGAGATAAGAAGAAGTAGCATACTTGCATAGCCTACAGTGAGCTAATGGGGTATCCATATAAACTTAAATACGTAATAACAATTTAAATACATACTCAAATACACCCTGGATCATCCAGCAAATAATCAGTTCAACCATTTCGAAATACTTGTATCAAGCAGACGTGTTTCCCTTGATCAAGTCAAACATTCAAACCAGAAGTTAAAATTTGTACTTTAATTCCTGTGATAAATTATAACGTCCATGGTATAACATCGTGGGGACATTGTTCTCTTTTATCGCCTGCCGTCATGCGAGCCTGGTAGTAGCACGCCACAGCAAGGATCCCATTGATCTTGATAATATGGTGTTTGGAATGTAACAAGAACAGTGTTAATGCCAAGTTTAAATTAGACAAAATGCGTTCATGGAATATGGTTTGTTAGAGGTTGGGTATTAGTGGCCAAATTGTTTGAATGTGTAATTAGTCGTGGCAGAGCTTGGTGCCTTCCAAACTATTTTAAAGACAAATCTCTTTCGATCAATTATTTATAATTAGACGCGGGCTCACGTTCCATTTGGCGTAAAATGGTTGTCAGAGACATATACATCGGAAACCTATAATATATCAGGTCTCTATATCATATTACAGCTTTTTTACTCTTCAGAACAAAAAGCATGAATGCGTCGAGAGAGTAAGAACTTGTTATGGGACTTAGCACCAGTAGAATTAGCATGGAGAGTTAAAAGAGAAGAAGGAAATATAATGATTTCTTCTTCATACTAGGTTATTGGGATCCTTTGATAAATTGTTACTATTGTAAGACCCTCTAAGCTTAAGCTGACTAAAAAACGTGACACAACGGCTTGTACAGAAATATGCTTGATACCTTTTTTGTTTGGTAAGAATCTTCATATTGAATCGAAAATTCAATTACACTTAAATTTAATTTCTCCAATGAAATTTCTTTTCATGAATTGTCTGCAGCGACGAAAAAAATACAGGACAGCTCCCGCGGCATAGTGTTCAGCGTCCAAAATGCAGGCTGCATTTGAACGCAGAATTTAACATTTAAAATGAATTTTCAATGTTAAATTGCGACAAGCGTTCCGTCTATAATCAACGTCCCATTAGTGGAGTCCTTAATTCTTTTGTCCCCTGCGAACTGATTCTTACGATAAACCGCTTATTACATCTCCCTTTTCTTTCCTCCACCGTTCTTGTCTCGCGAATATCAACGGTATCCGATCGACGATTATGTTAAAAAATTGAACGAATTTAGATTGGATTCGATAGAAGTAAATTGGGGACTTGGGAAAAAGTTTAACGAACCCGCCCGACCAAGGTTTGGTTTCAGTTTTTTCCGCACCCACATCTTCGGCAAGAAAGACAGTACGTATTTCATTTTATTTTCGTGATTCATTTAAAGTTTTATCCATCTCGTCGTTTATTGAATCGATTTGATATAATTTGTAGTCAATAAGTTAAATTGGTTTCCATCTTGTTTAGTTTGCATGTACTTTAGAAGTTTCCAAGTTGATTTAAATTTTATCAGTATTTTTATTCTTTGAAAATTGTTTTAAGAAATTCGTTCAATCAGTACAACCGATTCAGACGAAATAGAAGCCTTTGATACTTGGTATTCAATTCAACTATCTTACTAACTAACTCGTATTCTTTTGCGTCTGCAATTAGTTCTTCTGTATTTTAAGATTAAGTGAAAACTGAAATACAAATACATTTTACATAAAAAAATATCTTTTAGAAAGGCCATTAAATGGTAATTATTGTCAGAGTGGTCTTTGGAACTGCTTTTACCTTTTGGACAAACTGATATTTATTTTATATTGCACAGACCAGGGAACGAACTCACGACCCACCACACGACCCACAAATAGACATCAAAACGTGTATACTGCCATCAACATGAAGACATAATTTATTTCTCCTTTGTTTAGTCTAACAGCTGTCCTAGTCCTATTAGGTTTTTTATTGCCTTTGTAGGTAGACGCGCATACGGCCCATCTGATAGTAAGTGGTTACCGCGCCAATGGACGTCAGGAATGTCAGGGGCAGAGCCAGAACGTATAATACACTCCACAAACCTCTTTTGAAAAAAAAATGCGGCAAAAATAGGCAAGCTTATACGATGCCCTATACGATGCTTATACGATTTTTTTTTAACCTAAATACCGGAATAGCTTTATCGCTCGTTACGACTATACCGGACGTATTATCTTTAAATATATGTACGTCCTTAAATATAATAATATGTGTCCTTAAATGTATAAGTATACGTCAGCATTTTTTATTTTTTTATTCTTTATTTCTAATCTTTTTTTAAAACCATAACATTTTGTTAGTAAGGATTACTTATATTGTAATCTATGTTAGTAACTTAGAAACTTCTTATTTTTATCAAAGATCTTTTTTTTATTGCTTTTATGGGTAGACGAGCTCACAGCCCACCTGATGTTAAATGGTTGCCGGAGCCCATAGACATCTACAACGTAAATGCCGCCACCCACCTTGAGATATGAGTTCTAAGCTCTCAGTATAGTTACAACGGCTGCCCCGCCCTTCAAACCGAAACGCATTACTGCTTCACTGCAGAAATAGGCGGGGTGGTGGTACCTACTCGTGCAAACTCACAAGAGGTCCTGCCACCAGTAATTACGCAAATTATAATTTTGCGGGTTTGATATTTATTAGACGATGTTTTTCCTTCACCGTGGAAGTCAATCGTGAACATTTGTTAAGTACGTATTTCATTAGAAATAATTGGTACCCGCCTGCGGGATTCGAACACCGCTACATCGCTCGATACGAATGCACCGGATGTCTTACCCTTTAGGCCACGACGACCTCAGAATCTGATCAGATCTGGCGGTCGTATCGTGAGAATTTGGTATTGGGTCGATACTTTTCATCGATTATAGAATCCGTAGTTACTATTGTTTATCATGTAGTAATTTCAACATAAGGTTATTAATCTTATCGTTAAACGTCGCGGTTTCACCATAACTCGAATTCTCCGGCCGGTGTTTCTGGTTTGCGTGCATTGTTTAAGTTTGCATCCTTCCTTCAACTCTGACGCATCCGGCCTCCTCCACTTCCGGTCCATAGACTACACCACCGGCGGCTCCTGTCCAATTAATAGTGTGTTTAATTAACCGCTGTGATTTTTCACTGGTGAATTAAATTTCAACTAAGATCAATAGTTTTAAGTCACAAACTTTCGTAATATCCATTCGAATATATTACGCAAATTGACTTTATTTTATCATGTCATTTAAAGGTCATTTTCACTCGCACTCATGCACATTTTACTATGATTATAGTTAACTTGCATCATATTGCTAACGGGATCTTGTTAAATATGAAAACGCTTTACGATGAGCATTGTCCTTTGTGTAGTTCTAGACAAAGTTTATGAGGGTCCATAGGTCAAAGGAAACCAGTCATTACGGTACACGCATTGTCACTTCACAAGTTGACACAAGCATTTCTCATTTTGTTCAGTGTCGTGTAAAATGGGTCGACCGCGGTATTCCGATAAACTTCCTCAAGCATTAGCTATGCGCATAAACACCACTCTTACAAAATTTTACTGTTGATAAAAGACTTTATTCCCCCGACAACGCTATTCGGGTTCTGCGTATACTTTATTAATGCCCACTACGTATTTTCCGTGTCCATAACATCATCAAAATAATATGGGAAACCATAGCTTTAATCGCTTCAAATATGCATGAATACAATTGTTATTTCAGCATTTTTTACTTCATTACTAGCTGTGAAATGTATGATTAACTCGGACACATCTGTACCGCTTAGTTCATTTTATTTTTTAATATGGCTATCACGGATTACGTTCTGGAGGGCAAGTTAAATGTTGTTCTTTTCTAAGTAATTGTAATTAAAAATAATTGAAATAAGTAATAAATAAATAAATAAGTAATTGATGATATTGGGTCTAAAATGGAAACATCCACTTTATGGTATAGAATGGGACCTGTTACTACTTAAAAGCAAGTGCATGATAATCCCATTGGGCTTAAACATCTGAAGATGAAGAAAAATATCTTATTATATTAAAAAAGGATATTAAATAAGTTAATTCGAGAACCGAAGATGGTAAGGCGTTTATTAAGCCCGGGCGGGTAACACCATTCTATCAATTTCGCTTGTGAATCAGTCGTAATGATGAAAAAATATTCGTAAATAAAATCAGCCATTATAGTTATATAGACTTGAAAAGTTTAATTAGCATTGAAACCGAGTTACGCATTAAATGAAATCTCGAACAATCAAAAGAGGAGACAAGGGTATCAAGAATGCTCAACTTGAAAATTCAAAGAGCACAACAGAAGTAATGCAACGAATTACAAGGAACTTTTGAGGGATCCCTAACTCCCGAGCGGAGTTCGCTTCGAGTTAATTTGCGCTAAACAGTATAATCAATCGAAATTTTCGAACAAGTCATGAATAATTCGTGGAACAACAAGGCGGCCCGGAAACTTGGCTTCACGCCCCTTAACCTTATACCCTATAATATACACCCTTAAAATATTTAGGGTCCTCTATTCGATAAAGTCTAATTTTGATGGAGCGGGCCTTTTGATGGGTCATTAATGTTTTTGCTACTAGGAAATTCATGTGGTGCTCTGAGTTTTGATTTATTTCAGGGGTGTTTTTGGGTTGGGTTAATTTTTGTTTTTTTTGGGCAATTTATATTGTTATGAAACATGAAATCAGGCTGCAATATTATTGAGACATCAACCTCATGTTGCGCAGTGGTTGTGATGTCTATTTTATTTATTTTTATTTTATTTGGAAGACAAACAGTGAACTTATAATATAAAACTAACCTTGAAAAAATCGATTTTGTCAACCACTGCCTAGTTCTAAAGATTAAGATTTGTCTGACGCTTCCAAAGAAATTATTTTATCGTTATAGCCTATAAATTTTTTATCTAGATTTTTTATTGACAAACCCTGAGATCCAGGTGTTGCGAAAAAATCAAAGATACTTTATCTTTGTTCATAAAATATACTGCGTAGTTAAATAAACAGTTAAAAGCTGGTTTATTGCTTTTCTATAACATACTCAAAATATTGGTAGGTATAACTACAGCAGCCGTCTTTGTGTGTGGAAAATCGATTTTTCTGTAAATTCATTGGAGGGTTTTAACGCCCAAAAGCAAACTGAGTCTACGATTATTTTATATTTTTTTATAATAATATTTTAATTATAATTTATAATAATTTTATAATATATAAAAAAAATTATATTATATTTTTATTTTTAATTCGATCGGTGAACGTGATTTTAATACAACGTGCTTAATCTAAGAATCAAAACTAGGACCTCATTGACATTTACGCTATGTTGTCTATGTCCTTTGGCAGGACATAGATCGTGAGCTTCGTCTGACCATTTACAGTGACAAAAACACACGTACCACCCGGTATTCCGAGAACCGCACCCAAAACATCACATCGCAGAATATTGGACCTTCGACAATATTTGTCGCACCCTCGTCTACGTGATGGAGGCGTCAAATGTAAAAATTTGATACAGTCGTAAAACAACGGACGTTTATATTACAAAGGGAGTGTAACGCCTAATAAAAATAAAAAGCTACGTAATTTTATTTGTAACGATACACCTTTTAAATCCTTTTAAATCTTATAACACATCGTCGCAGTCTAAAGAAATATGTTATAACTACTTGATACTTGCATAAAAATGTATCCATAGATAAAAAGCGATTTTTTAAGCAGTTTTAAAGTAACTCGATACCTTTTGGCCTCAATTGCATTGCAACAACAATACATTTACACAATACATTACAATATTCTATTTGGAATGACTACCGACTTCTCTACAGAAGTAGGATATACTTACTTATGATGAGGAAGAAGAATTCAGCGTCATCATTTTTGCTCAGGAATAGATGCGTTCGGAATGAGTTAATCGAAGGTAGGTATATACAGCCACTACAGAGGTTTTTATTAATATGGAAAACCCATAGCCCATGCGATATGTTCAAGTATTTAAAGTATAATATTGAAAGAATTGGAATTTCACGAGTAGCTATGTAAAATATCTACAATTGTATGGTTTGTTGTAAAATAATTAAAATAAAATGTATCATGATCAAATTAAGACAATTTTCGGATTGCCAAATAGCAACAATGTTGGTGGGAGCAATGGCAGTAGTAGGGACGGGACATAATAAAAAAGGCGGTATTCTGAAAAATAGCTAAAGATTGTACAAGTGGAGTTACAAATAAAGCAATACAAAATTATGTGAACTGCTGCAATTTGTGTGTTATTTCCTGACTGTTGGAAGCGGAACTCTACACGATCTAGACAATTCCAGACAATTAAAAGTAAACGGTGTATATTGTAATGGCTTACAGAATAAGACACCCGGTGAACTGATATCGAGCCATGCAATAAGGCCGGTATTCAAATCGCGGGTGAAAATTTTCTAAGGAAATACCTACGTACTTGACTTGTGTTTATGAACGAACGGCTTCCACGATGAAGGATAACTTTATGTAATACAAAACCAAACCCGAAAGGTTTACTAATTTACGTAATTACTGGTGTTGCGACGTATTGTAATCGATCATGGGTACGTGCATCTTGCCGGATCTTCTCAGCGGGTCGCGGTTCCGGTAGTAAATTCATTCGTGAAGCAGCTACTCTTGTGTTGTTAGGTCTCCTTCGGAGGCGCTCAGCCACCTGTCCTAGAAAAACTGGAACTCCGGACCACTAGTAATCCTTCAATCATAAAAAAGGTGCCGCAATCCTGTCTATCATTGTTCTTTCTGCTACGAAGCAGTCACACAATCCGACTCGAAGGGCTGATCATCCGCTATATTACACAATTCGACCTCATGTCCCAAGATGAGTGCTGGCATTCACGTTTTGATGTCCATGGTCCCAATAACTACGCAATATTAAGTTAGGTTAGTTTTTGGACTTTAACGATTTATGTAATGTTTTTTGACAGCTAAAGCATTTCAATAATACATAGTAAGTAAGAGTTACTCAGTGTTTTCGTTACAACACATTTGCAACACTAGTATTTGAATTATGAGTCGATCCCTTTAACCCCGAACTGCTTGACAGCACCCAATCGAAGCGACAGATGGGTTTGCATAAAGATAACAAGCTCTGTTATTCTGTGAAGTAAAGTATACTTTGTTTTACGTCACAGTACACTTCAAACAGTAAAGCAATACTGTCTGGATGCTTAGTTTAATCGTTGTTGCGCCTGTAATTTATTAATTAGTCATTTTACAAGAAATATACGAGTAATTTAAGACATCTAGAGGATATTTGTTAGCTGTATTACATAAACTGTTGTCTAGTGTTGAAATGATGGAGTGGCCCTCCAATTTGAGAATTGAAAGACCCAAAAATTGATTTGAGTTCACTAAGTGTTCTGTTAATGATAAACTAAAGAATTGATAAGTTTGTGTAGAGGTATAGAAAATTAGTAATGCGTATTTAGCTTCGTGTCAAAGTGGCCAGTCATTTGTTCGTCAATAGTTAATTGGTTGTATCCTTTTCACCTACATACTTCATTATTCTTCCTAATTACTTAAGAACATACTTATATTTTATATTAAGAATTTACGGTATTCTTCCAGCTCGTAAGACAGGTCTTGAAAATTATGTGTGTTGTAAAATTTGTTAATTACGTATTTCATTACTAAAATTGGTACATCCCTGCGAGACTTCAACACCGTTGCATCGCTTGATAAGACTACACCAGGCGTCTTATCCTTTAAGCCGCGACGACACTACATTCATACAGATGTAATAGACGAGTATGGTATTTTAATTATAAGAATAAAAGGCAGATTTTAAAACTGAAGCGCTCATTGAAAAGGAAATACGCGAGTCCAATAATTAGATTTTATTGTTAATTCTGTTATTGTCTCCCTCCCTCAAATCTACCTGGATAGATCACGTAAAAGAGAACTGAAGCTTTAATTGAAAAGTACTGTTTCCTCCGCTAAAACCAGAGACTGTGCTTTTTAAATGAAAACTTTTAAAGAACCACTGTAATTTGAAATTTAATACTACGAGGAACTTCATTTCTACTGCATGTTAACTACACATATGTTTTTTAAGTTTAAATTTAAATTTATCAACAGGTATTGACTGTTTCAATTTCTTTAATATGGTGCTCAACAAAAACATATAATGTGCCAGTACTTAGTCGTCGTCAGTTCGAAGTCGTCGTGGCCTAAAGGATAAGACGTCCAGTGCATTCGTGTTGAGCGATGCACCGATGTTCGAATCCCAGGCGGGTACCAATTTTTCTAATGAAATACGTACTCAACTCACGTTCACGATTGACTTTCACGGTGAAGGAATAACATCGTGTAATAAAAATGAAACCCGCAAAATTATAATTTGCGTAATTACTGGTGGTAGGACCTCTTGTGAGACCGCGAGGGTGGGTACCACCACCCTGCCTATTTCTGCCGTGAAGCAGTAACGCATTTCGGTTTGAAGGGTGGGGCAGCCGTTGTAACTATACCTGAGACCTTAGAACTTATATCTCAAGGTGGGTGGCGCATTTACGTTGTGGATGTCTATAGGCTCCGGTAACCACTTAATACCAGGTGGACTGTGAGCTCGTCCACCCATCTAAGCAATAAATAAAAATAAAATAAAACTCACTTTCCTCTTAACACCTGTAAATCAAAACATATTTATACCATTGAATTTTTAACTTAATACAAGCACAATTTGAAGCAACCTCACTAAATTATATTCGGTAATGTAAAGCAAACCCAAATGTCGCTCGGAAATTAACACGATTTCGGTCGATTTCCCCGAAACTGGCCGCGCGGATGAATCTGATCGAAACCTGTTTTGGAATTAGGGAACTAAAATATCAACTAAACTTGCCTTTAACTTTTGCATATGTAATTTAATCCAACGAACATTGATTAAGTAGATCGTTACAATATAATTAATTAATATAAAATATAGCATAAGAATGTTTCCGGTTTCATTTTATAAGTACATATTTAAGCAATAAAAAAAATATTCTTTCTTTCCTTCTGAAAAACATCGTGTATAAAGAACGTACTGATTACATTATGTTTGCCTTTTAGTTAGTCCTTCACAAAGCAAAGCTCCTCCAGCTGTAAAGAATAAACGAGTTATGTTTCACTTTTTTTTTAATCACCAAAATTTTTATAAAAACTTAACCAAAAATCGGCCATTACAGTAGCATAACCATTTTGCTCTCTAACAATGACGGAGAGTTCATTACAAAGTCAGTCCTGAATTTCAGTCTTAAACATTCTTAAAACAGTTCTTTGCTAGTTTGTGAAATTATAATACAGTAATAATAATAATAAACCTTTTATACCATGCAAAAAGTAGGTTGCATATATATTTAACATTATTTGTATTCTATAATACTGAGATGTTATTTTAAGGAAGATTTTTGTTTTGAGTTTGTTCTTTTTTTGTTTTGTTGTTGTTGTTTGTTATTTTTTTGTTAATTCACCTACCATGCATTATCTCTGCACCACCCTATGGCCGACTGGAAGAGAACGCCCATGACATTAAGTCTGCCTGTGTACAAGTTTTGTTTTGTGCATAAAGTATAAATAAATAAATAAAATAAATAAATAAATATTTTAAATATAAAGAAGAAAAGATGAAAAGAGAAGAAGAAAAAAGTAGTTATATTATTACACATGTTCCTTCCTTCGTTCTCTTCTCTCTCCCTTCCGTTTCCTTACAAAAGTATAAATATATACAACGTTTTAAAAAAAAAAGTATAGAAGTTTGTTTGCATGGTCCCCTCCTTAAGTGAAGGACCCCTCCTCTAAAGAGTAACAGCAGTTCGTGAGATTAACTGCATTTAATTATATCATTTATATAACCCACAGTGGGATCTCGTGCTTACTTGAGTGTTGGATAAAACAATTCTATCATACAATCAAAATGAAAACTTAGAATCGATCGTTTTGAAATCCCTGTCAAGTCAAGACGTGATCGATGATGGAAGTTTTGTCTCCATAGACCGATGTAGATTGTTACAAACTATTACAATATGTCTAGATTATAAAATTTGTATTGTAATTTGTACTGTATTTTCGAATTACCATAGTAGAATTTGTGGCTCGGTGTGGTATTTTGAAAAACTAGAGGCAGTAAATGAGTTTTAAGTAAATATGTTTATTGCGATTTAGTGCCACTCACTAGATAAGCATGAACATGATCATAGCTCCTAGTCAGGCAGGATTAAAATAGGCCCTACTGTAAGGTTGTTAATAACATTTGAGAAGGAAGAGGTTATGGGAGTATTGCTAATACGGATGAGTTAAAGGATTCTGTAGCAGTAGTGTTTAGAAAGATAGACTATTAACAGTTTAGGAGTTTCTGACTACTGTCTCACAATGCAATTCCCTTTTTGTGTTAATGAGACCGGAGTCAATAATTTATTAGCAAGAGAAAATTTAATGCTGGGCGTTTAAGCTAAGCATTGTTCTTAAAGCATCAAAGAGAATAGATCTTTTCTAATAGCTAATAATGCTGTACACATATGAAAACTACGTTAGGTATTGATGACAAAATTGCTAGGTAGCTGTTTTATAGGTGGTTAGACGCCTCCATAGTTTCCAATTTAAACTACCCAAGTTTGGACAAGTTAAAGCGCTTGCAATACTAAAACATCTTTCCTAACAGCAGAATTTCGGAGAGACTAAAGTCTAACAGACCAACTTATAAGTCTATGTGCATAATTCTCGTGCCTAATGCCACAGTTTAGTTTTTCGCCATTATAAAACGCCACGAAAGATTCTGGTATGCTAAATGTTTGCATGCAATTACATTAGCATGTGACGCGTTGTTAGGGCTGCGCCAACAACGTACTCGGACATTAGGCGGGTCGGGTCATCCACGAACCGCCTTCTTTGGTGATTTGGACGGCAGCCAGAAGCTCCTTGTAAATTTTGCTTTCCAAACATTAGGGACAGCATTAACATAAAATTTTAATTATACGAAATAATGAATTTGTTAATTAAACCTGATCTGAAAATTTGCCTGATGAAAAATTTACACTAAGTAAACTGAATGTAGTCAATTAGACATTCGTCAAAGCAAGAAAAAAATCTCTTCGTAAATTGTCAAATTGCGTAAATCTAGGGAACCGTAAAACCGCAACGCTCGGTCCCTGAATATCGTTTGTAATAACAATACTGTCGTTAAAATGGAACGAAAAAATCGATTAAGTGCGTCTTCAGTGGGTTAAGTTAGGGTTCCGCTTATAGTTTTTATTTCTCTTCGACTTAGTTATTATGTTATGTTTATTGTGTTTTTACGTCTGATTTGGATGAATAACCATTTTGCTAAATGTATCTGCCAAATCGAATAAAATCATTGTACGCTTATCGAGATGCTGAGTAATTGGATTTTCGAAGAGTGGTTGGTATTTTCAGCATCGTTCTGTCTCTGATTTCAGTTTAAATTTAGTTCTGTTCAATTTGAGTTCATTTTAAAGCTGCCTCAATGCTTGTATAAAATTAAAATAGCTTAAATTCAACCAGTTTCTGTAGAAAATAGGTTAATATATTTTTATTTTTTAAGTGAAACGTCTATAGCCGCACGTAAAACCGATTTCTGGCGTGGCGACGCATGCCGTGGCGACGCGTCGCAACGCGATATGATGGTATATATATACAGTCTATATGCAGTAGGGTGTACGGTGTGGCGACGCGTCGCCATGCGCAATCGACTGTGCGATTCTCTCCCACTCGGTCCGGCGTTAAGCCATCTCTCTCGCTACACTGAGCTCGGATACCTATAGTGTATACTCCGTAGTGTATGCAGTTTTGTTTACCACAGTACACATAGCCTGTGTTTTACTTGAAAACAAATTATTTTTTCGTAATATTTTATTTTATCATTATGACATATTTATTTCCTATCACAACCTGTTCTTTTCTGCATATTACTTTTACAAAATAATGTCGGTGTTTCATATATGCCAGGCGTCCCGTGACGGCTCACATTTTTTAAATTTAACTTTAAATTGACATTATCATTTAGTTAAAAAAAATTTCAATCCATCAAAACTTTCAAATTTGTTTTTTTTGTCTGAATAATGTTTTTGCTATCGATGATTACACGAGCTCATACTCCACAGGCGCTAAACGGTTAACAGGTATGAGGTCGTCTCAAATGTTTTGTAAAATTGTTGTTCTACGTTTTCAAAGAGGGGCTTTAAAAGCACCCAATAACCCAGAGTAACGCATATTTATACATTATGCAGGTTTCCATCATACAAAGTATAGTGGATTGTAAATGTGATAAAATAGTATTAGACAATTTTGTACAAGTCTCCGGCTACTGTTATTTAGTGTCAGTAATATTTCCCTTGATTTGTAATTAAATGCAAAATAAAATATTCAATTTGTTTTTTCAGTGTTTACGTTTCCATTTAATAATTATACTTGGTTATTTAGAGACAGACCTCGATTTTATGAATTGTTAACTTATAAATATGTTAATATGGTATATCTTTTCATAAATAAAATAAAAAATCAAAATAGTTTAACATAAATCAACTCACATAGTAGAACAAATCTTCCAATGCGCTTGAAGGAGGCACAGTTCCCAAGATACTGGCTACATTACCTCGTTGGACAGCCAGACTCACTCTCTGTGCAAAGTACCAGCCAGCCTTAGCATCACGTGTAACCTCCTTCAAGCGTTTGGAGATTTCTGATAGCAATTTCTTTGCTTCAGGGCCCCAAGGGCTCATCGTCTCAACCGCGAAAGGAAAAAACAAAAAGAAGACCCCAAACCCGAATACTTCCGCTTTTTTGAAATTTTGTGCTGAAGCTGCAGCTGAACCAGGGCGAGAGGAAATACCATCTAACTGACAGGAAGCCATAGTATCCACACAAGTAACTTAATATATTCTGTTCGATATCTCTACGTTTCGTTATTTCTAATTTAATTCGTTTAGTAGATAGATTTTAATGAAATAGCACTTTTAAATTTCCTTACTTTATGTATGTGAAGCTAATTCCTAAAATACAATGCAACCAAATCATCCTTTACGTACATTCACTAGTGAGAGCTTTGCTGTGCTCAAGCATTTTTTTTTTCACATTATAAATCGTAGCTTTTTTGGTACTTGGTTGGAGGATTGGCATATAACGTATATATTGATGTTTTATTAAACAGCGCATTTAAATATTACGCAATTGAGTTGGAAGTGAGCTAGCAATGCTATGTACAAAAACTCATAATCAATATTCAGAGTATTCCATTGCCACATGTTTTAGTATTTGGCGGACGTTTTGTCTGTACCACAGACTATAACATTGCGTACAGTGAATGCTGTCAGGTATATAATATATATTTAATATATAATTATATTTAGTAATATAATACCTTCAATTAGAGATGCAAACAATCATTTTGACAAACAACCTAATTACTTAGTCTAATGTTTTTCAAATTATATCGTTAACAAATATTTAAAATAATAATGGCTGATGGAACCCTAAGCGACGAAATCGGGGTACGTTATCAAACCGAAAACTAATTCAAACTTCCATCATTGTTTGCCGACGGGAGCCCAGTAAAGAAATAAAAAGCATCTTGTCGCCAAACGATATCGAGTTTCTTAAAGCAATTAAGATAAAACGGAATACAAAAGCCTTCGGGAAAGCTCGCCTTTGTCGGAGCTGCTTTTGGTAATTAACGACCAACTTCTGCTGCCCGCATGGACGACTGTCAAAAGAGCTTCACGCGTGTTTTGTGAGCAGTCGAAAAAGTAAGTTAAAAGCTCGTAAGTCTTCTGTTTAGTTTGAGGACAGCATCTGAAGAAGTAAAAAAAAAAAAAATGTGTGGTGTCGTGGGACACCGGATAGGAACGAAGTTCCTTATTATAAAAATATTAATTTTAAGTTCTATTCGAGGTACTGAAGGTTTCGCAACAACCCACGCTCATTCGGTAAAGTGCGAACTTATTGTGGTACACTTCATTCATGGCTGTTTGCATAAGAGTTAGTGTATTGCGCAAACGAACGCTTTGAGATCGTGGTCAATGAATGATAAAAAAATATGTTATTTTTTGTACGTTATTACAAAGTTAAGTCGTACACTGTGTGCATTACTAACAAAAATCTTACGTTACGGACGTTTTTTCCCGGTTAGGGTACCCCTTCGCATCGTCCCATAAGGAACTTCGTTCCAAAAATATATGATAAATGCAAAATGTCTGAAACTGACGTGGTTAATTAAGTTTTGGAATATTTGAGTCTACATAGGTATGTCTATTCATTTCGTGTTCTGTCCTGTGTTTATTGGAAGTTCTTTTTTACAGTTTATCGCATAGCATGCCTGTGGAGCAAAGTCTATACCTAATATTTATTCACCGGAGATTATACGTACTATTGGAACCATCAATGTCATCGATATTAAGTTTCTAGATAACATTTCTGCTTGGGCAAGCCACATAGCCCGAAGATCGGACGGCCGATGGTGCAGAAAGATCCTCGAGTGGAGACCTCGTACTGTAATGATAAAGTGATAATCGCTGGGTCATGTTGGAAGCAGGTGGCAAGGGATCAGCCGCACTGGGCATCTATTGGAGAGGCTTATGGTCAGCAGTGGTCAGTGGACAGACTTAGATGATGATGATGGTTTCTGCTTGGGACTATGCTACTCTGGAATGTATTCCTCTTTCTGATATTTATTCCCTCTCAGGGACCTTTGATCTGAGCTTTGACCTGTTTGAAATATAATTATAGCATTGCGATGGTTCATCAAATGGGCCGTACGCACTCGTGTATCATCGAAAGAAATTGAAAACAAAAAAACTTCTCCCTTTTTTCAGACTTTTTGCATTAAAAATAACTACTTAAAAGCCTAAGTAAATTTCACGAAAATTTATCAGTCACCATTCAACATTAGTTGTGCTTGAGAGTTCCAAACAAAAGTAAATTACGTTACACATAGTTTCTGAGGCGAAGTATATGTAACTCTAAAAACTCCACTCAGAGCGTCGCGCAAGATGCATTATCCTCTATAGTCTGTGCAAAAAGACCACATAATAGCTAATGGCCGGTTGTGTGGTCAGTCTGATGGCGTTGGCACACACGTCGTCTCCTTTCAACGTTAAACACAGAGATAACTGTTTTATAAAATTAAACCATTTTGACATTTTTCAAGGTTTATTTTTTTATTGCTTAGATACGTGGACGAGCTCACAGCCTACGTGGCGTTAAGTGGTTACTGGACTTCATACAACGTAAATGCCGCCACCTACCTTGGACAGGAGTCCTGGCTGCCCCATCCTTTTTTTTTTATTGCTTTGATTTGTGGACGAGCTCACAGCCCACCTGGTGCCAAGTGGTTACTGGAGCCCATATACATCTACAACGTAAATGCGCCACCCACCTCGAGATACAAGTTCTCAGGTCTCAGTATAGTTACAACGGCTGCCCCACCTTTCGAAACGCATTACTGCTTCACGGCAGAAATAGGCGGGGTGGTGGTACCTACCCGTGCGGACTCCCAAGAGGTCCTACCACCAGTGATTACGCAAATTATAATTTTGCGGGTTTTATTTTTATTACACAATGTTATTCCTTCACCGTGGAAGTCAATCGTGAACATTTGTTGAGTACGTATTTCATTAGAAAAATTGGTACCCGCCTGCGGGATTCGAACACCGGTGCATCGTTAGACACGAATGCACCGGACGTCTAATCCTTTAGGCCACGACGACTATAAAATCCTTCAAACTGAAACGAATTACTGCTTTACGGTGGAAATAGCCAAGGTGATAGTACTACCCGTGTGGACTCACAAGACGTCCTAACACCAGTTAAGGCTAGTTACACCCACTTATAAAACTATGAAACGAATTTTTTTATTGGTCTTGTACGCAGATGAGCATGCAACCCGTCTCATGGTGAGTGGTATAGTCCATCATAGACGTTATCAATGTCAGTGACACAGCCAAGTCGCCATCTACCGCTGGCTACGCGCAAACCTCGCTAGAAATTCGACATACAACGTTGAGAAGAGTAAATTCCAGAGTAGAATGGTAGATGGCAAAAAAGGATCTCTGGAAATACACTGTGAACGAACGCAGCGGCTTCAGATAGAATGGATAAACTCCTTTCCCGTGGCGGGATGTGCGATGGTAAAAAGAAGAGAGAGGAGAAACAAGATCATCTGAAATATTTTCTCTGAGCAATTTTGGACTTTCGTGGGCGAAACATATTCTTCATAGCACTTCCCATGGAAGCAACGGTCCAGCCGTGAGAAGCAGACTTTGTTAGTACATTCATGTTTGAGCACATGACCCTTTTGCTAGAACAAAGGTACAGCCACGCAGCTGCTTGCTGCAAAATATTATCTTTAAAATTAATTAAAAAAAAACGTGTCGTAGGAAACACAGCACGGGCTTATTCATTTATATATGAGGCGGAAGATATATTAAAAAAATCACTATACTTAACGTAAGTAGCTCTGCGTCAAACCCGTGAATTCTGTTAGTTAGTTCCTAAAAAACATTCTCAATGTAAAATGACATTTGTTGAACCAAAATTTTAAGCTAAATGGCCTGTGTCGTTACTTAAGGCACTTGACACATCAGCTGATCTTCAATTGTGCTACACTGCGTGCTCTAAAAAAAAACATTAATTAAATAATTTTATAATTCTTGGTAATCATTTTCGAGTGCTATAATTATCACGCGAGAAATAGAGCATTTAATATATATTTTTTCAGAAATGAAAATAGGTAGTTCCGATTTAAGGATCCGTCTTAAGTCACAGTTGAGAATTCAATTTCATGCGAAGTATGTGGTGACATTCGCATAATACGAACTCAGCCAAACATTTAACACTACTAGAGGTCCCGCAGTAGTCGAAATTCGACTATAATTAATTGGAATTGTAAGTTTGTACACTATTATGATTGTATTTTATACTACTATAATGACAAATTTCGCCAAGACTACACTATAAAAAAATTATTAATAAAGACAAACAATATTTAATCTATTCTTAATTTGACCACAGACGACAAGAACAAAAGTTTGACAATAAATAAATAGTATGCATGCGTGTGTGCGTCAAATAGTAATGGTAGTGTGTGGAATGTTTTCTTTATTGATTTAATGTATCTTTTATGCAGTATTTAAAAAAAAAATTAGCATTGTGCACTTCTTCTCTATATTCTCTATAAGTGTGGAAAATTTCATACTCCTTCGTCCGCGCAATTTTCGTAAAAAGGGATACAAAGTTTTTGCTTCACGTATTAATATATAGATTTAACATTCATCTTTATATAGACGCAATAAATAAACAAAAGCGACAAACTCAAGATCTGATGTTAAGCGGATACCGAAGCCCATCGGCAAACAGAAAGAAAAACAGCAAAAAATACCATTAGCTCTCATTTATATAGCTCTAAATTAATTTATCAAATTAATTCCTTCCCTGTTTACGTACAGGAAAATCGTCTTCATTCCGAAACTAAGACATTTTCCTTTAAAGTGACGTCATTAAATAATAATATCATCTCGTTTTCGTTGCGAGGTCCAAAATTATACAGGACTACGTTGATGAGCTCACAAATTACATTGTTGCGCTTAAATCGACCCTCATTTTTTAGAACCTTAGTATCCAGCTTAGTTTTGTGTTGTTTTTTTTTGTGTTAAATTTACAAAGAGATCATAATATAATATCGCCTCTTTGCTTCGACAATGTGGTAAGTCCGAAAATTAAATTTTATTTTATTTGATAATAGAAACCGCCGTATCCGATATTATTTTTTAAACAAAATATGGTAATTCCTTTGCGTATAATAAATAGCGACGTTATGAGTGAAAAAGATAGCACAATTGTGTCAAAACAAGTCATTATTGCCCCAGTTTCAATGTTAGTACATTACATCAAGCAATCGAGGAGATTAGAAAAGTTTTATTTATTTATTATGGTAGGATTACTAGTTATCCAATTTCCAGTGTCACCAAGATAGGTATGATTAATAATTATGCATACGCTTCACCCCATGAAGAGTAAGCCTCATCGTTTGTGGACAAATTGTAAATGCCGGAGACGCTTCAAGTACAAAAAAAAATCATAACATACTAATAACGTTTTACCTGTCTTTGCAGGTTCTTAATATCTAATAATAAACTGGTTTCTTTTTTCTAAGCCGATTGTCGAAACTTCTACGAAGTCCACATGCGAAGCATCACGCGAATGTACCATATGTGGGAGTTCTGTGTCACTGTGTATTGATCTGGGTATTTATGGCGGTGGACCCACTAAACGACTCCCCTGCAATCTTCGGATAAGCGTCCTAAACATGAAATATAAGTGAAACTTAATTTGCAGACGACGATATCATAATGTATTTTCTAGAATTGTTTTATGAGTTATAAAATTGCCGAATTCTCATTGAATACTCCATACATGCTGGAAGTAATCGTAATGAAAAACATAAGTGTGTTTATCTTAAGCAGTATAATCTCTCTGTATATGGGGTTCATGTTATGAGCTATTGGTTGGTGGTTTTTTTTTTATTGCTTTGATGGGTGGACGAGCTCACAGCCCACCTGGTGTTAAGTGGTTACTGGAGCCCATAGACATCTACAACGTAAATGCGCCACCCACCTTGAAATATAAGTTCTAAGGTCTCAGTATAGTTACAACGGCTGCCCCACCCTTCAAACCGAAACGCATTACTGCTTCACGGCACAAATAGGCAGGGTGGTGGTACCTACCCGTGCGGTAGGCAGCGGCTTAGCTCTGCCCCTGGCATTGCTGAAGTCCATGGGCGACGGTAACCACTCACCATCAGGTGGGCCGTATGCTCGTCTGCCTACAAGGGCAATAAAAATAAAATAAAAAAAAAAAACTCACAAGAGGTCCCACCACAAGTAAAGGGTGTTTTTTTCATAATTTATTTTTTGTTTATCATGTATTTATTTATTAGAACTCATAAGCATCACAATACGATAAGTCTATCGCGTCACCTACAGTCCTGAGAAAATATTTTTATTTATTTTGTTTGGACATATTATGTACTTATAATATGTATGTTTGTATTTTGTTTAAATCGGGTTTTTTCACAATTTCATAGATTTTCTGCAATATTACTTACCTTCTACACATTCGCCAACCAAAGTCCCATTCGGTTCATAGATTATCACGAACAGAAAGAACAGACAGACTAAAATTAAAGGTATTTTGTTTTGTTTATTTGTCATGAGCTCTTTTTTAATTTTATTTCCATTTAACAGAAATTATTATTTTGAGATTACAAACGGACACTTCAATTTGATTTATTGATGTAAATTAACAATTTATAATAGAAGTAGTCAAAACTGCGTAGCGGTCTTTGGATTAACGGCAAAGTGTTTTAAGGAATTTTGCTACTGCTCCAAAGAAAGTCCTGCGCTAAATGAAATCAAATCAAAACAAATAAAAAAAAAAATTATTCAGCATAAATGAAAGTACATACTTGTTGAAAAAAGACCAAAAACAGCTTTAATCAAAATCGCTGAAGCTCCTGAGTTGTACCTCGTCCGGGCCAACGCGATCAATCAGCCAGTTGGCACCCTCATGAATAATACCTATTCTGTTGAGAAAAGTTCTACAAAAGATTTATTCTCTGCTCGGAAACCAGCCGATCTGGAAATACAAAGCAAAGATTGATTGATAGCAAATAAATATGAATAAACAAATATATAATGGGACTGAGATAACGGGGCTTTGACAAATTCTTATTGGAGCTTTCTATAACTAGATATTGGGTGAAAGTTGTTTTGGGAGGCCACATGTCTCGTTTTTACCATCGCACCGCCCGCTACCAAAGCAGAGTTCACCCATACTACCTAGAGCCACTGCGTTCATCTACAGTGCGTTTTCAGAGATCTTTTTTGCCATGTACCATCCGGATATGGAATGAGTTCCCCTCCACGGTGTTTCCCGAGCGCTATGACAAGTCCTTCTTGAAACGAGGCTTGTGGAGAGTACTTAACGGTAGGCAGCGGCTTGGCTCTGCCCCTGGAATTACTAAAGTCCATGGGCGACGGTAACCACTTACCATCAGGTGGGCCGTATGCTAGTCTTCCTACAAGGGCAATAATAAATCAAAATCAGTTTTTAAAATTGTATGCGTCTTTCTTTCTTTTTTCCTTTCACCAGCCCACCTGGTGTTAAGTGGTTACTGGAGCCCATAGACATCTGTAATGTAAATGCGCTACCCATCTTGAGATATAAGTTCTAAGGTCTCAAGTACAGTTATAGTATAGGTCTCAAGTATAGTATATAAGTCTTTCCTGGCAATCTGTGTGACATACTTTAGAATCCGCTTGAGGTCGAATGCCAGAAAGCCTTCGACAGTGTGGATTCGTTGCTCTGTTAATTAGTCCATCAATCCTTAGAATTTTTATTCAACACCACGTATTAAAGACTCATCAGACCAATTTGTGGTCTGCAGATCTTATATGTATATACAATGTAAGTGATTAATAAATACATACATACATTTTTGAAGTGAAACTTCTTTAGGCGCATGAGGGTAAAATTTTTACAGAACGTCACGCAGGTATGCAACGGAAGTGACGTCAAACTACTATTGAAATTAAGTACTTGTCAAATGTCAGTAGTAGTAGTTGTTGTATTTTTCCAACTGGAAAGGCAAATGTATCATACCATACAGCCTAACATTTTATATTTTTTTTGTGAAAAATGTTAAAAGGAATTGAAATGATCATTTCATTGATCCAAAGAATCCAAATAATTTGGAAAATTAATCAAATAGCATGAAATTAAATTAGTCAATTTAATTGGCAAAATATTAGTCATTTACAATTTAGAAATCTAAACATAATGTGACTGTCAACACTGAGGTTTGAGATTGACATTTGACAGACTTTTGGCGGGAACATAATATCTTCCTTTTTCCCTTCCTCTAAGTCTCGGAAATCTAAAGTTTTAGATTTGTATAAATATAAGCAAGACTCGTAAATTAGTTCGCCAAAAAAGTTTCACTTCTGACATGTGTACTTTGTACGCACGCACTTTTTTTTTTATATTTTAGAGTATTTTAGACCAAAACATTGGTAAATACAAATTTAAGGATGAATGTTAAATAATACTCGTACAATTAAACAGAGCAAAACGAATGCCGAGAGTTATTGTTGTCGTCAAATTCAACATTTAATTAGGCTCCAGATATTTGTATTGTGAACGGGACAATAAAATGTGTTAATACAATTTGACGCCATTGTAAATAACTGGTATTCACCTCGATTCGCTTGTGTTTAATGTTCAATGCATTGCGGAAAACGAATGGCCAGTGAATTAATTTTATGGATTACAAAATAATAATGTAGTCCAAAGAATTAAAATGACCGGAAGATTTATCAAGTACAAAATAAAGAACTAATTCGAAAGTCATTCGTTCTATGCCAGGAATTTACATAGAACATTATTAATGTTCTATGTAACATGTATTAGGTATTTCAATCTTAGAATCTCTCTCTCTCTCTGTGCGTCGTATTCCTCAGTTCTGAGGGTCGTGACCTTTACTGAGCACTTTTGTTAGGACTATGTTCCTCCATTCACTCCTGTCCTCCGCGCATTGGATAGCGACATTGATGCTGGATTCCAAAGTCGTCTTAATCTAATCGGACCAGCGCATGGGACTACGCCCCTAGGCCTCTTTCCTTCCACTTTGCCGGTGATGAGAAGTTTTTCGAGATTGTCACCCTTTTTCCTCGCAAGGTGGAGAGTCTTGTGGAGCCGCTTACTTGTTCCAGGATTGATGCGTTAGTCCGATGTGCCGTCCAGGGAATCCGCAGCATTTTCGTCCAGGATATAAATTCTGAATGTAATTTCTCGTTAACAAGTTACATGTTAATTGGTCATTTTTAGTTTTCGATATTAGTCCCAATTGGTATTTCTAACCACTGAACCGTCGGAAATAGGATGACCGCAAGTATAAATACGTCCCACCAGTAATTATATAATTTTTTTACAGGCTTGATTTTAATACGCAATAAATAATAATAGTAAATAAATATTTACTAACAATCACGCCACGTTGACTGGTCCCGTCATCGATATATATCGATGGGTCCCGTGCTAAGTTCGTAAAGAACTTGCCTCTGGTACCCATAACATAGATAATCCTAAATTGGACTCAGATGACCGGGCGTTGTTACCAGTTATTTTTTAAAATTAATTAATTTAATTAAATTAATATCAATTATAAATCCTCAACTGATAATGCTAAACAAACTTATAAGATTTAAACAGTAAAATAGAGTAACATTATTCACATAAATTATACTCACGGAAAGGAATTTACCTAAGCGTCATAACTTTAAATTGTTTTTTTTTTTTTCTCGAAAAGGAAACGTTAAGGATACGAAGGAGCATTCTTACGTTTTATGTTCCTCATGGTCGTTACGGAGATTATTATTTACTGCACGCACTTTTATAGAAACAGATATTTCTGTTACAAACACACCGGGGAATCTATTTAGCGCATTTTTTTTTATATGAAATCTATTGCTCTATGGTGACTGCTAAATTGTCATCAAATATAAGTATATTGAAAACCACTCTAAAATTTAATCTTGTCCCTAGTTTTCTCGAAGTGGCTTGGTATGTGAGAGAGAATTGCGTTTTATTAAGCTATTTATTATAGACTAGCTGACCCGGCAGACTTCGTAGTGCCTCAATCGATAAATAAATAAAAGATCTAAACTTTTGTATAAAATAAACTTAAAACAAACAAAAGGAATCCGTCCGACGGGGCCGCATCAAAGGAAAAACAAAAATGTTTAATAATTTAAGTACTTATGTTTTGTTTGAGCCAAACTTAATTCTAATTTGTTTGTAGAATAGTAACGGCAGTCTGATATGATAATAAAGCTTAGATAGAATGCAGCATGGTTTCATTTAAGTCACTTGCTCATAGTTACTAAAACATCTGTCACGGTAACACAAAATGTTTTTTTTTCTAATATCCTGGATTTCCCTCTCATCCCTACAGAAGCATCGTAATATAAAAAAAACACAATCTTAGATATTTGGTTTACTTCATATAGTAGCAAGTCAATCGAATATTGATTAATGTGGCAGCTATTTAAATCAATATTCAGCAATGAACGAATGCGGGCTATTGATGATGATTAAGTCAATCTATTTGATGTGCCTCGGAAGCTATGGAAGATCTGATAATAATGCGGTTGTGGCGGATTGTAGGCGTTCCGACATCTACTGGCACCTTTTTTTACACTAATTGAAATAGTATGTGGTAGAGAGTAAAATTTCACTCCAAAAATTTTTATTCTACCTATAAATGTTGTAAAACCATTGTTATTTCACGTTAAAACAATTTGCCTAATTGTGTTGTTTAACTAAGCATCGATATATATATACATGGTACAACTTCGTTCCGTCAAACGGTGAAAGCAGACAACCCAACATCACACTCAAATAGGACTACGACCTAGGTTCAAACTCGAAGCTAAATCGCGTTAATTAACAATAAAATTTAGCATATATGCAAAGAATCTGGCCTAATACATTTAATCTGTTATCCAGAAACAGCTTATCCGATATTCTCTGACTGTTTTTATGGAAACTATGCGATGACGTTACGAATCACAATCCTAGCTAAGTCCCACGCTTCGTTCGCGATCCGGTACGTTGTTAGCGCGCTAACAAGGCAACCCAGCCGAAGCTGGTTTGTTGTGTCGGTCGAGGCGGCCACTTGATTTCGGCGTCTTCCCCACTTTGCCGCGTAACTAAGTGTTACGGAATTGCGTCACGTTGCTTTCTTGTTTCATTTCTTTTAATTTAGCTCTCTTGTAATTTCCTGTATTCACGTCTATGAGGGATTCGTTAATTGGTCTTTCCAATTCTGTTATGTTCTATTTAATTTCTACTTTTCTGAAAGCATGAACGCTATTGCTGTATATTTTAAGAGTGATTACAGTTGGTTGCTTACGAAAAATGTTTATATAGTTGGTATTTTTAATTTAAAAGCAGGCGCCCTCATTTTATGTAATGTTTTTGTACACTCATTTTTACCTGCAGCTGTAGAGTGATGCGAATTCTAAATATATTAAATGTTTCTCCACGGAAGCTACGTGATCAGTTTTATAAGTTGCATGTAGTTCTTAAAGATTTAGTTGTATTCGTGCCAAGTTTTGTGAAATTGGTTGGGTGGTTTGTCCATGTGAAATAAAATTAATAAAGTTGCTTTTTATTTTTGGACGCAACTTAAAATTCCAAGGACGAAACTATTAGTCGAATAAAAATTAGAACTACAAATCAGGAGAAGAAATTACGTAGCATAGTACTATTAATTTACTATTGATAAATTAACCAAGCATTTTCAATTGATGAATTTAACAATGACAATAAATTAAATATAAATTGGAGCTGTATTCAGTTATAAATGACATGCATTTAATGAATACACTGAAACAAAATCTTTGCCGATGCTCCCATAAATGGAGTTTGCGTATTGGTAGCTCCAGGCTGATTTCCAGGCTACCGTAATAGGCAATTAGCGAAACGGTGAGTAGTTTTTTTCTCTCGTTTATTCCGCCGTGGATTCTTCGCCTGATATCTTGTTAATGGAAATGCTATTATTCAAAAACCAGTAAATTGTTCCGATGGAATTGTTTGAGTTGAATTCGTTCCCGGTACAGAATTCTTGGAACGAACCAATCTAGATAATTTAAGTTACTTCAAAAACGATATCTGATCGAAATTGTTTTAGCTTTGATTTTTTTCCTATACCTTCAAAATTAGTCTTAATCTATACATATAAATAAAATTAGAGTGTCTGTTTGTAGTCTTGAAATAACCGCTTTTTACTACATGCATATGAATATATAAACGGTACATACACCAAAATAACATTTTTACATTGTCTGTCTGTCTGTCTGTTTGTTCCGGCTAATCTCTGGAACGGCTGGACCGATTTTGATGAGACTTTCACTAATAGGTAGCAGATGATATAAGGACTAACTGAGGTTACTTTTTTTAGACTAGCTTCGTCCCGCGGCGTCACCCGCAGTTATTGTCGTACCGCGCGCCACATGGCGGGCTTCACCTATCAATAATAAAATTTAATGTTTCCGAAGCGGAGCGAGGGCGGGTCGCTAGTTTAAAATAAAAATGTATTTTTATGTAATACGTAAATGACTGAAGGAGTTCACGGCTGATTTTGTGTGATTACAGGATGATTGAAGTTAACGGCTGTCCCACTATTCAAATCACATGGCTGGTTCACGATGTTTGATCTAAAAAAAAGCATTCTTGATGTATATATCTGTATATTAATCAGAAAAAGCGCAATAATCTTAAATCGATGTAGCGTATATTATCTGTATATTAATACGCGAAGCAAAAACTTTGTAGGTACCGGACCCCTTTTAACGAAAATTCGCGGGCGGAGGAGTTTGAAATTTCCCACACTTATCTAATAAGAATATCGACAAGGAATGCACAATGTTTTTTTTTATTGCCGTTGTTGACAGACGAGCACACGGCCGACCTGATGGTGAGTGGCTACCGTCGCCCATGGACTTCAGCAATTCCGGGGGCAGAACCAAGCCGCCACCTGCTAGTTTACAAAATTTTATCCATCCTTTCCACAAGACTAAAGAAAAAATAATTTAATATTTTAAGCTAGCTAGCCAGGAAAAAGCAAGCGGTATATAAAATAAACGAAATATAAATTTCATATTTTTCTTTTTTATGATAAACATTTATTAAACAGTATTAAAATAAACACTATAAGCTATATAATATAATCTAAAACGCACAGATTTTAATAACGAACTTCTACTTAATTCAATTTGCCCGTTAAACCATTCGAGGCGATTCTATTTTCTTTGAACGCTCCCAAAGGCTGGATACTAACATTGTACTAGATCTTAATCCGACAAACCGATAAGTCGTACTCTGGATATCGGATCGCTATGCAATTTCACACTCCAATGCACAATGATATTGCTAACCGTACAATCCTTAGGGGATACATGACAAAAATTTTTAGACAGCCGACATAATTCACAGGGAGTCGCGAATGTGTTCATTCTGGAATTTGATTTGATATCGAAATGTTATTAGGTTGTGATGGCTTTGTGCACATGAAAGCGTAAAAATCATTACTAATTGTGCATTTCTGCTTCGAATTTGAGACGATATTTTTTTTGACGATTGATTTTCATATTTTTAATTTGTAATTAAAATGCAAACGAGCTTACTTTTTTTTATTGCTTAAATGGGTGGACGAGCTCACGGCCCACGTGATATTAAGTGGTTACCGGAGCCCATAGACATCTACAGCATAAATGCTACCACCCACCTTGAGATATGAGTTCTGAAGTCTCGGTATAGTTACAACGGTTGCCCCGCCCTTCAAACCGAAACGCGTTATTGCTTCAGGGCAGATATAGGCATGGTGGTGGTACCTACCCGTGTGGACTCACAAGAGGTCCTACCACCAGTAATTACGCAAATTTTATAATCTGGCGGGTTTGATTTTTATTACACGATGCTATCCCTTCACCGTGGAAGTCAATCGTGAACATTTGATATATACGTATTTCATTAGAAACAATGCCCTTCACAAAGCTAAGGATCGTAGAAGATGGAAGGAAATCGCACGGGAGAAACTGATGCAGCGGGGGAGTCACGACCCTCAGTAATGAGGAAAACGACGCGAGGAGGAGGATTTCAGTAGAAAAATTGGTACCCGCCAGCGGGATTCAAACACCGATACATCGCTAGATACGAATGCACCGAACGTCTTAAGCTCACTTAGTTGTAAATAGTTACTGAAGCTCAAAGAGTAAGTTCTACTAGAAGTAATAACAGAAATACATAATATGTTTAGAGAAGATTTTTAATATCGCATAGTCATATTATTGCATAGTCACGTCGCTTTGTACGTGAGCACATCGAAAATTAAAGTTATGTAAGTCATTTTAGAACACTTGAAAACTACGCATTTACTCATAAAAATAATATTGGTATAATGTACATCAAGGAACCTATTAGATGTTATGTTACTAATTTTTAATTGTCGAAAAATGTATACAAATTCAATAAATTTTACAAACGCAAAAAAAAAACACTTGTCTCGCAAAGCCTTATTAAGATCTGTATGTGGAATTCAAAATATCGTTACGATGCTTCAACAAAGGCACGGAATTGTCTAAAAGTCATTACACACAGTCAAATTACAACCGCGAAGGGAGAATAATTTAAGCGGGATGAAATCCTCTTGTGTTCGGCAATGGAGCCGTGTAAGTACGGGCAGGTGCATCCACAGAATTACTGTGCTTCCGACCTTAATAGTCGTATGTCACTTGACGCAGCAATACGGTGTTTCCACTTCAAAATGGAACACGAGATTCAGAGTTCAGTAAGAACAGTAAGTTGAATATTGAATAAGGTATAACTGTTAATAATAAATGCTATTCAGTGACATCCTTAAATTAATTTCAGGGGCGCTCTTTTTTTTTATTGCTTAGATGGGTGGACGAGCTCACAGCCCACCTGGTGTTAAGTGGTTACTGGTGCCCATAGGCATCTGCAACGTAAAAGCGCCACCCACCTTGAGATATACGTTCTAAGGTCTCAAGTATAGTTACAACGGCTGCCCCACCCTTCAAACCGAAACGCGTTACTGCTTCACGGCAGAAATAGGCAGGGTGGTGGTACCTACCGGCGCGGACTCACAAGAGATCCTACCTATACTACCAGTAAAAAAAAAAGTAAATTCAGTGACATCCTTAAATTAATTTCAGGGGCGCCCTGAACCCAATAATCAAGATGCCAGGTATTGTTTACCCCAAACATACGATTGTGTAGAAATCTGCATTTATGATATGGTTAGAATTCTGTGACAGCAGATCATTAGGAACCTCTAGGTCTGCGGAGGGACTTCGGTTCCTTTTGTATTTTGTACCGTATGTTCCATGGGGAGTGCTCTGAGGAATTGTTTGAGATTGATACTATCATCTCGTTTTTACCATTGCACCGCCCGCCACTGGAGTAGAGTTTATTCATACTACCTGGAGCCGCTGCGTTCATCTACAGTGCGCTTCCAGAAATTATTTTTGCCACGTATCATCTGGCTTTGGAATGAGCTCCCTCCCCTCCACGGTGTTTCCTAAGCGCTATGACATGTCCTTCTTCAAACGAGGCTTGTGGAGAGTATTGAGCGGTAGGCAGCGGCTTGGATCTGCCCCTGGCATTGCTGACGTCCATGAGCGACAGTAACCACTTACCATCAGGTGGGCCGTGTGCTCGTCTGCCTGCTCGGGCAATAAATAAATAAAACGTTATTTTTTTAAGTAAATCAATACATTACTTAATAATAACACGTTCATCAGGAACTTCCTGGTATTGACGGGATAAGCCGTGGGTTAACTTGTGCGTGTACAGAAAAATAATGAGGATGCTTATTAGCTACTTAGTCGTACCTATACTTCATTGCTGAAGGTCGTGTCCCTGAAAGCCCTTTGTGGCTCTTTGTACAATCACCTTCCACTTCGTTCGGTTTTCGGCTTCCCTCAGGGTGGTTGTAACAGAGAGTCCGGTAAGCACGGTTATTTGATTCGACCAACGGTTTGGTGATCGGCCGGGGGGTCTTTTCCATTGTATCTTGCCCACCATAACCGAATTTTCTAGTCTACGTGGCCGTCGAGCAACGTAAGCATGTAACAAAGTAACCAAGAATGTTTACTAAGGGGCCAATATTATCATTTTTTTTTTATTGCTTTGATGAGTGGACGAGCTCACAGCCCACCTGGTGTTAAGTGGTTACTGAAGGCCATAGACATCTACAACGTAAATGCGCCACCCACCTTGAGATATAAGTTCTAAGGTATCAGTATAGTTACAACGGCTGCCCCACTTTTCAAACCGAAAGGCATTACTGCTTCACGGCAGAAATAGGCAGGGTGATGGTACCTACCCGCGCGGACTCACAAGAGGTCCTACCACCAGTAAATCATGCTCTGTGATAACTAGAAAATCGTATTTTGCTACCTTAATCTAATAACGGGTTTTACAAAACGTAATGCAATCTTGGCTTACCCGTAGCTAACGACAAGGAAATTGTCATTCAAAGCATTTCAATAAACTGAGAAATATTGGCTTCTATTGGATACAATTGAACGGAAAGTGAGCGAAGACAGAATATATTGTGCCAAGACTAATGTTATTTGATTTGTACAGATACTATATTGCTGTGATTTTAACGTGTCTCAATATACGTCGTTCTCTCCAAATAATATTTTGAATATATGGGAATATATTCTAGGAATACCTCCACTACCATAATAATGTTATGCCTTAGCAAAAAAAAAAAAAACTGGTTTCATTCATGTGGAAATTAAAATCGTTTTCTTTAGAAATTTTCCTTTCATGACAGGAGTACTACAGAGTAATTTTGTTTTTTTCAATAGCGGTATAGATATTTCTTTAAAAAAATGATAGTAAACGATGTAATCTGGAATATCAAGGACAATTTTTCATATTGAACAATGTTTCCAATTAAAAAAATTATGTTCTCTGAAAAGTACTATACATTTTGTTGTAGTATTTGATAATATAAAATTTTAATAACTAATCACAGTAGAAACTGGAAAATAATCGCGCTTAAGGCCAATAAATATCAATGTAATCTTCTTGCAAACTTGATACAAGATACTTAATTGAAATCTACACAGCAAATAAAAGAAATCTATATATTATTACGTGAAGCAAAAACTTTGTATCCCTTTTTACGAAAATTGCGCGGACGGAAGAGTATGAAATTTTCCACACTTATAGAGAATATAGAAAAGAAGTGCACAATGCTAATATTTTTTTTAAATAATGCATAAAATATACATTAAATCAATAAAGAAAACATTACACACACTACATACCATGTATTTGACGCACACACGCATGCATACTATTTATTGTCAAACTTTTGTTCTTGGCGTCTGTTGTCAAATTGAGAATATATTAAATATTGTTTGCCTTCGTTAATATTTTTTATAGTGTAGTCTTGGCGAAATTTGTGATTATAGAAGTATCAAATACAATCATAATAGTGTACAAACTTGCAATTCCAATTAATTATAGTCGAATTTCGACTACTGCTGGACCTCTAGTTAACAATAAAGTCATGTTTGACTGTAACAGTATAAGCTGTAGAAACATCTACACGAGTCCTCTTCTCCTCCGTGCCAGGTATACAATTCACATGGAATTCGAAATGCTAGTGTTGTGCCGCGGAAATATCAAACTTACCGACACACCAATGCGCCACTCCATGTTCAATAAAGAACGCAGAATTCACCTGTTTTCAGAATTCAATACTTATTCGTGCTATTTGAATTTCCAATGCGGATATTTTGAATTGGATTGTGTTTGGACGTTAAGCCAATAGCATCTCCTAGCATCACATATAGTTTGTTACGACAACAAGGCTCATAATTTTTTTTATGGCAAGTGAAATATTACACGATGGAAGTCTTTAACTACCAAAAATATCAATCTCCGCAACATAATGTTCACGATTGACTTCCACGGTGAAGGAATAACATCGTGTAATAAAAATGAAACCCGCAAAATTATAATTTGCGTAATTACTGGTGGTAGGACCTCTTGTGAGTGCGGGTGGGTACCACCACCCTGCCTATTTCTGCCGTGAAGCAGTAATGCGTTTTGGTTTGAAGGGTGGGGCAGCCGTTGTAACTATACTTGAGACCTTAGAACTTATATCTCAAGGTGGGTGGCGCATTTACATTGTGGATGTCTATGGGCTCCAGTAACCACTTAACACCAGGTGGGCTGTGAACTCGTCCACCCATCCAAGCAATTAAAAAAAAATGAAAATTTTTATATGCAAAAATTTGAAACATCCCAAAAGAATAACTAGTATGATAGAATGTGTGCACATTCCCGTATCTGAGAACTGTCCGCCCGAGGGCTTAACGTGTCGCAGCGCGTCTCCCTTTGTGAAGTCAAACAACGTGATTGCTGTAACAGCTAGAATGTTTCTTTTCATGTGACACTTCGCGGTTGAAGCTAGAGACGAGAAATTCCGCTGAAGAATGCGCTCAATCGTATTTGTTTATTCATTTTTGTAATCTATAGGTATATATTAATACGTGAAGCAAAAACTTTGTATCCCTTTTTACGAAAATCGCGCGTACTGAGGAGTATGAAATTTTCCACACTTATAGAGAATATAAAGAAGAAGTGCACAATGTTAATATTTTTTTAAAATAATGGATAAAAGATACATTAAATCACTAAAGAAAACATTACGCACACTACCATGTATTTGACACACACACATATACTCTTTGTTAATTGTCAAAATTTTGTTATTGCTTAAAGTCTGTAGTCAAATTGAGAATAGGTTAGTATTGTTTATCTTTAATATTACGAGTATTTGTCTATAGTATAGTCTTGGCAAAATCTGTAACAATAGGACCATAATAATGTTGAAACTTATAAATTCAATTAATTATAGTCGAATTTCGACTACTGCGGGATCACTAGTCTAGTAAAAATTCTGACAACACAAATTCATCCAAATCTATTAGTGTTCATGAATTTGTTATTCCTTCAGTGTTCAGTCTTATTGTACATAATATAATCCAAAGATTCTGATGTAATTATTAGATAGATAGATTAATATATTTAATATTGAAAATGATACTTTAAGTTAGTTAATGCCATTTATAATTAGATATTTAACTGGATTCGTTAATGTTTTTATATATACGGCAACTAATTAATTAAACATCACGTATCAGCCGACTAATGACAATACAATAATTACAGCTTTGGGCTCATACTAGTACCCTTTTATTATGCAAATTTTTAGTCCAGCGCGCTACTGAAGCGTTTATTTAATTTTTTTCATTCATTAACCTATTATTTAAGAACATTTTATTCTCTTTTTTGAAGGTAAAATAAATAAACAATGGCAGCTTCGGATTGAAGAGCATCATCATAATCACTCTACTGATATTTTTGTGGATTCGCAATTTTAATTTTCACTCGTGTTACGCGTACACAAATTATAATTAATAACCACTAAAGTATGTACCTCTTTGTAGACAGAAAAAAAAAACTTAAAAATATAATAATATATATTTTGGGAAGCCAAATTCCATCTCTATGCGAATCGTTGTCATGAAGAAACAATACAGCGGGGTCTCACATTACCCCGGCAATTTTAGGAATATTGTCTCCTTTGTCAGCGAGATATAGACAAAGACCAATGATTCCGATGTGCGTCTTTCCCTCTCTAATGTGTTGTTCTGAGAGTAACATAATATAGTCTACCTATTTACTTGCGAAGAAAATGGTGACGTCAAAGTAAATTGTCAACTACTTTGTTGTACTTTCTAGAATGTCAGATAATTCAAATGCTATTCACGATTTTTCTATTTCGGTAATTGTTATTACGATTTCCGATGTGGCGAATGCTTTTGTCGCTGTAGATTGTTGTGATAAATGAAAATAAGCTAGTGATCCCGCAGTAGTCGAAATTCGACTATAATTAATTGAAATTGTAAGTTTGTACACCATTATGATTCTATTTTTACTTTTTTTTATAATCACAAATTTCGCCATGACTACACTATAAAAAATATTAACAAAGACAAACAATATTTTATCTATTCTCAATTTGACAACAGACGTCAAGAACAAAAGTTTGACAATTAATAGTATGCATGCGCGTGTGCGTCAAATACACAGTATGTAGTGTGTGTAAAGTTTTCTTTATTGATTTAATGTATCTTTTATGCGTTATTTTAAAAAAAATATTAGCATATTCTTCTCTATATTCTCTATAAGTGTGGGAAATTTCATACTCCTCCGTCCGCGCAATCTTCGTAAAAAGGGATACAAAGTTTTTTACGTATTAATATATAGATAAAAGCTTTCATTTTCTAGCACTGCCACAACAAATCAATGTAGATTCTCGCATTGTCTATAAACTTATTCACCGTGAACATTAGCGTTGCGTGTTCGTATGGAACTTCGTTGTTAATCACCAGAGATATCGGGTCCGTTGCAATAATCACTAATTGTAACAAACATTTTCTTTGGGTGAAAAAAAAAAATTTTTTTTTGCTCACATATTGCCGAGTTTACATTACGAAATTAGTGTCATGCATGTTGAGCTCAGTTTCACGAAAGTAGTTTCGATACATGCGAAAGTAATTTCGTTAAAAAATTAGTGTCGCGAAATCAACAGTATCGCAGTAACCATGGCGCCTTCAGCATCAAAGCTATAATTTGCTATATTCAATGTAGCTAAAGAAATGTTTATATACCTATAAACTTAAAAAAAGACTATCAAGAAAAATAATGTTGGTAGATTCGAGGATGGTCAACAAGAAGGCATTTAGGTGCAATGAAGTTAGTCTCTGAATTAGCAGATGAAGATCCTGAGAGTTATAAAAATATTTTCGAATGAGTGAAGATAATTTTGATTTTTTACTATAGGTGTTTCGGGACCCTTGTCATTGATATTCATTAATAAGATCTATATTTTTTCTGTACTCCATCATTGGTTTGCCATTTTCAATGCTTGAAGCGCGTCCGAACTAACAATACACACGTCCGCACAGCGCAGGCCCTTTCGCGACATTAGTTTCACGTCGCGTTTACACTATGAAATTAGTTGCATGACATTAATTTCACCAAAAAATCGCGCAGGGCACGAAACTAATTTCCATGCATGAAATTAATGCATGCATTACGAAAGTATTAAATTACACGTGAAACTGTTAGTAAAACTAATGTCACGAAATTAATTTCACGCCACTAATTTCGTAATGTAAATTCGGCTTAACTGATCCTTGTATTTACGAATACAACGAAATTTCATCCAAATCAGTCTTTTTTTTTACTGCTTAGATTTGTGGACGAGCTCACAGCCCACCTGGTGTTAAGTGGTTACTGGAGCCCATAGATATCTACAACATAAATGCGCCACCCACCTTGAGATACAAGTTCTAAGGATCTCAGTATAGATACAACGGCTGACCCACCCTTCAAACCGAAACGCATAACTGCTTCACGGCAGAAATAGGCAGGAACCTACCCGTGCGGACTCACAAGAGGTCTTACCACCAGTAATTAATCGATCCTTTCTCATTCATCTGACGTTCTGTCATACATGCGGCGACTGTGTATTTAATACATTGTGCTCATAGATTGATTTTAAGCAATTTAATAAAAGTTTAAACAAGTAAGTCATATTATTATGTTGTTGATTTGACTAGTTTATCGATGAAAATAAGAAGAGTTAAAACTCATTGATGGAAATAAGAGACGAAAGTTAAAGCCGCCGCTTTTACTTTGTGAAATAAGAGGGATTCAGTTATCATTCAACACTAAGTGAAAATTTATCATCGGTCATCGGTGGTAGATTCTGCGAAGCATTGCTCTTGCTAGGGTCAGTGTTAGCCACACTTCGGGTTTGAGCCCCGTCAGCTCACCTAGACGCTAGGGTGAAGCTGAAATGGTCTTGAGAGGCTATCAACATAGGTAGGCAGCGGCTTGGCTCTGCCCCTGGCATTGCTGACGTCCATGGGCGACGGTAACCACTCACCATCAGGTGGGCTGTATGTTCGTCTGCCTACAAGGGCAATAAAAAAAAAGGTAGGAAAAATAAGTATATTTGAAGATTTAAAATACATTAATACAGTAACTAAGTCAGGTTACTTTGAATTTATAATTCGAATAGTATCATTTACCCATCGTACGTATTCGTCTACGACGTACTAAAAGCGCTAAGGTTTCAAAGTAACTAAAGCCGGGTGGTACTAGGACACCACGAACCGCAAAGAGTATTGAGAGTCGGCAATGCGAAGCCTCTTCCGTCGCAACGGTCGACCACACCGGTAATGAGCTTGTTTGTCTCGGCCTAACATTTCCTAGCACGTTCTGTTCTCCTGGTACACCGCTCTTTGTGTCACTGGCTCGGTGTGTAACTAACGTCTTATCTTCCGAGATGGGGTGCTTTTGTGTGGCTCATTGCAATTTGTATACTGCGACCACAATGTAGTTTCAATCACTATTTTATTCTTGTTTAAATGCTTCACGTAGATGTTGCTTTTAATTCCTTAGTGAACAATAAAGATTCTAGTGCCAAATAGTCTGTATTATTTTTCAACCAAATAGTTTTTTTTTAAAACTGCTTATGTGATATCTGCCGTTTAAATATAGAAGCTATCATGGAATTTACTCTCAGCCATTTAGTAAATTTTTTCATTTCTAAATAGGAATATTTAAAGCAAAAAAGCCCGTAATGTTAATTAGGAGGACAGGAAACAAAAGACTTAGTTCCTTTCAGCGACTAATATTTATGAGCCCTGAATATTTTTTTAGTAATGGATTTCGTCGAGGAAGTTTCCAGTTTCGGTTACAATAAAGATAAAGTTGAAAACCGGTAATAAAAACATTTTTGGCCGCAGGTTTTCGGTCTAGAAGTTTTTTTATACATGAATAAATCAATAATTTATAGGTTTCATTCTGTCAATAATATTAGCGTTCACCAATGATATTTAAATTTGACAATAATGATTTCGGCCCTAAGATTTAAGTTTATTTTATGTACCTATTACGTTTCCTCCTTTTTTTTGTAATTGTCATTAGAAAGACAAAAAATAAACTGTTTTCAATGTTTTGTATTTGTTAATAGTAAAGTTCACTAAATACAAAAATATTTGTTGAAACTGATCCCCAACTGTTTTATTTAATTCTTTTATAATAAGTAGAATTATATAATTATAAATTTGCTTCCTTATAATTGAACAAAATTTTTAGTGCACCGCTTATAAATCAATATAACAATTTATAATAATAATATAAAGGTGTTCGAAACCCGTACTAAGCTGTAACTTTTTATTTATTGCTTACAGTCTATTTCACACTTCATTAAAGATGAACAGAACTGACTCTAGATTATTTACTTATTTTAATTTATATTTTGTGTTTTTATCCGCCCTTTGTAATGGGTCTACTAATAAAAGAACACTACAATGTAGTGAAGAATCAAAAAAAATTCTATATATAAAAATGAATTGCTGTTCGTTAGTCTCGCTAAAACTTGAGAACGGCTGGACCGATTTGGCTAATTTTGGTCTTGAATTAATTGTGGAAGTCCAGAGAAGGTTAAAAAGGTAGATAAATATGAAAATGCTCGGAATTAAATGAAAATAACAATTTTGTTTTTCCTTTGATGTGTCCCCCGTCGAAAGGATTCCTTTTGTTTGTTTTAAGTTTATTTTATACAAGAGTTGGTGTTTTATTAATCGATTGAGACACTACGAAGTCTGCCGGGTCAGCTAGTAATAATATAAAATCACTTGATCCATTTTTATGATTTTTTTTCTTAGCACAAAAACTTGATACGAAACTATAGCACCAATTTAGATATTCTACTCGGCTAGATCTTTACAACAAGTAACTCAACGTTACATGAAAATTGTGAAGTAAATTGCACTTAACAACTTTCTCCGTTGAATGTGGGTAGGCACTTTAAGACTATTGTGTCTACCGCTAACTTACTTCATTTTTAACCACGTCAAAAAAGGAGGAGGTTCTCAATTCGACTGTATGTTTTTTTTTATGTTTGTCACCTCATAGTTTTTGACTGGGTGAATCGATTTTGATGATTCTTTTTTTATTAGAAAGCTGACGCTTCTCGTGTGGTCCCATTTTAGTCCAATTCTGATAATGGTATCCATGAGAAAACCATATAAGTCTTATATTTGCATTAAGTACGTGCGCGACAAATAGATAAATTACTCAATATCACGCCAACCGATGATTATTGATTTTATTGTATATTAATTTGTTTTAGAATATCTTGATTTTTCTATTTGAAGTCGGTTTTTGTTGAAGCATGTCTATTTACAATTATTTGTTTCAGTTGGTAGGAAATCATTATGAAATGAGGAAAAATAAATGGAACATTCAATAAGCTGAGAACAATCTACGTAATAGTTGTGTGTATTATAGATCCTGTCGTTTTATTTTGCCCTTTGACCCATTTTCGAATGTCGCTCTATTAATAAAAATTTTTTTTTTATTGCTTAGATGGGTGGACGAGCTCACAGCCCACCTGGTGTTAAGTGGTTACTGGAGCCCATAGACATCCACAACGTAAGTGCGCCACCCACCTTGAGATATAAGTTCTAAGGTCTCTATAGGCAGGGTGGTGGTACCCACCCGCGCGCACTCACAAGTGGTCCTACCACCAGTAATTTTTACTTCACCAGAGTAAGTCTGCACACAGTTGTTCAGGTCTGCTGACGTAGTGGCAAAATTGGGAACTATTCGCTCCGATATATTCAAGATATTATTTCCGAGTTACGGGAATGCAAACAGCGTCACATATTTCGAAGGAATCACGAGGATGTCCAACGAAGCGTTTATTTAATACGAAGTATGCATACGGCCTGAAAATTGTAGATAAGCTGAAAAACGACGTTCGCCGAAGGTTTAGTACAGTGTTAGGAGTTAATCCGCTTTTGATAAGTCAATGCATTCGTTACGTGGGATTACCTTTTGAGGTTTTCGATTTTCGTTTTGGGGATTTTTTTGGCCAGTCGATGTTACAAAGAGATTCGTGATCTTAAATTGTTTACGGAGATTCGTTATTGAATTCTGCTTCCCTCGAATCGGTATCTTCATTTTCGAAGGTCGTGTCTAGCTTGAAGATTTTTTCTCGGACCATTCGTTACTCAATTGCTCTCCATGTGTCTTATACTAAATTAAAATAATTGTAATTTTTTTTTTTTTTAAATTGACCATTACGAATTATAATCATTTTTTATCGGTTAGTTTTCCAGAAACATTCCATTCGAAAAGCAAACCTTAACCACAGATCAATGTAAAACCCTTAGTATTGAAGTCTATAAAATCTAATAATCATCTTAAATTCGCTGTTGCGTGAATATCAAAATTATATTTCAATTTCATTCCACTTCACATAGACAGGCTGGCTTAGAGTGCAGCTTGTATCGATATATAATGAAAGATTCCATACAAAGACATTTCAATATCGATGGTCGAGTTCATGCTGCAGGTATGCCTATCAATGGGCGTGCCATTGGGTGCCTAAATTAATTAATAGTTCGGGACTTGAATAGATCAAAGGCTCAATCAAGAACGTCTTATCTATCAATTTAACTTTCGGTAATCATAATACGACCTTTGATGTTTAATTCATTATAGAATTATGGTTGGGTGTAATAAATAATAGCTGATGCATGCAATTTTGCTTTCCATTTTTTGGACTGGCGCCGTAAATGAAATACTTCATAATAAAAACGAGTCTCAGTTTTACACTCGTATAAATGCATTAATGAATGAGCGAGCGTACGGTCCACCTAGTGGTAAGTGGTTGCCGTAACTAACAAATATGATAAATTGAATGCCGACACTTATTTTAAGGTACGTGGTAATTGTCTCAATTGTATTTAACATTTGTCCCTTCAAACTGAGCACTCAAACATATAATATGATATCGCTCACCCATGGGAGCTTAGAATATATCATATCACCAGTAAATATCAGTTGGCAAGATGGATAATGCCGCTGCCCATTCTCCAGTGATTTATTTATTAGAACAACCACGGCAATAATTAGGGCAGTGCTATTCTTGGTGTTATCACATATCAATGCATTCCTAATAGATTCATCATGAATTTAAAGAATCATAAGGCCTCTAGCCACGAGCATGATGAAATGTTTTAAAATTAATTGAAATTAAAACCTGTTTTCCACTGATTCAAACCCGGCACGTACGGACGAATATGAATAATAAATAATAATATAGGGATATTAGTTTATTATAAGAGACGTTAATATGT
This sequence comes from Bombyx mandarina, assembly GCF_003987935.1. The sequence continues at coordinate 571,801 of NW_021011488.1, read as the reverse complement.
CATCGTATTTCTTCTTTCGTAATGTATAATATACTAACTAACTAACTAAACTAAGAAACTAACTAATAACAATTAGTTTCGTTAAAGCTGAACGCAGTCCTAGTTTTCGGAGTAAGCGAATAGCCTATGTAAATTAATCAGATTGGAGTTCAAAATCTATATATTAATACGTGAAGCAAAAACTTTGTATCCGTTTTTACGAAAATTACGCGGACGGAGGAGTATGAAATTTTCCACACTTATAGAGAATATAGAGAAGAAGTGCACAATGCTAATATATTTTTTAAATAATGCATAAAAGATACATTAAATCAATATAGAAAACATTACACACACTACATACCATGTATTTGACGCACACACGCATGAATACTATTTATTGTCAAACTTTTGTTCTTGACGTTTGTTGCCAAATTGAGAATAGATTAAATATTGTCTGTCTTTGTTAAGATTTTTTATAGTATAGTCTTGGCGAAATTTGTAATTATAGAAGTATAAAATACAATCATAATAGTGTACAAACTTACAATTCCAATTGATTATAGTCGAATTTCGACTACTGCGGGACCTCTAGTTTTTTTAATTTAACGATAAAATTTTATGCCAATTTAGAATATTTTAGGCAGTAAGCTTTGTGTATAATGTGATCATGTGGCGTGGTCTGATTTATATAACTTAAATAATTGACTAGTTTGAAACTTTTAAATGTTCCCACAAAAATGCAAAGTAGAATAATTTTCAATAAGACTTCCAGGAATCCCAAAACGAAGTCTAAAGAAAGCTGCTCTCAAGTTTTTCAAAGTAGAATTTCATCGGTTTAAGTTTGTAGACGTCTTTGTAACGGAGCCTAGCAGAGGAGTATCCAACAGAGTTGGGGACTATTTTCGAAAACATAGTTTATTGCAAATAGTTTACGTAGCTTATATGTTTTGAATTTCTGTTTCAGATTCGATTCTTGATTCAGCACTATAAGGGACAAATTCAATGTAATTCATCTTTATCATCATCATTATCATCATCAGCCTATAGCAGGCCACTGCTGGACATAGGCCTCTCCAATTGTATGCCACTAAGCACGATCCTCGACTTCTCTCATCCAGCTCCTGCCTGCTACTCTGCACTCCACCGAATAATTAACAGTGGTGCTAAAATTACTATGAAGTTTTTCTAAACTTATATGCTAGATATTCTCGAGTTCCACATCGCTCTGCCATGCAGTGAGAAAAGTAGCTATGAAGAGCTCAAGTGATCTTAACACGAGATAAATACATTTAAAATAGTATGGAATATGAAAGGGTTCGGCGGATAAACACAGCCCACTGAGCTTCTCGCCGGATCCACTCAGTGGGTCGTGTTTTTGATCCAGTGGTAGATTCTGCGAATCACTGCTCTTGCTAGGGCCAGTGTTAGCAACACCTCCTGGTTAGACTCCCGAAAATTTTGTTTCTTTTAAATAACTAAATACATAATTTTCTTTTTTCTGGGTAAAGGAAAACGGACCTTTAGTATTTAGCAGCTAATTGTCGTCACCGTACTAATTTAATTAAGTGTCCTAAGATTGTAAACTTCTAAATAGTTCTAAAAAAAACCAGTAAAATTATGCAGCATTTCTAGAATCAATATTCTATGCAATGTTTCTATGTTTTTTCATTACTTAGACTATTTTTTTACCAGGGTCCATATACAGCTACAGCACAAATTCCATAAAATTATGCAACATTTCTAGGATCAATATTCTATGTAATGTTTTTTATGTTTTGTTCATTAGCTAGACTATTTTTTACCAGGTTCCATAATATACAGCTACAACGCAAATTCCACTACCCACATTGAGATATGAGCTTCTAAAAAATAGGCAGACCAGAAATGTCTACCTGTGTGGGCGCACAAAACGCTCTACAACCGCCCAGTAGATATACATATAGCTATAGTTTCGCTAAATTCCACTTAATATCTCTTATAAGGAATCTATGGGTTACTTTTGAGAAACGGCACTTCGCTAGATTAGCCTCATTCGAGGGTCATCTCTCTGAAGGAATATTAGATAAAAGAAAAGTGAAAGTGTTCGTTACGAAATTGTGCTTATATTCAGAAGGGATGAGTCGGGAATGTATATATTATTCATAGATAGTGCAGTCGATGTCAAAGAGTAGGTAAAGACGACTCTAGAGTTTAGAAACAGTTTAAATTTATATAATATTTTAAATAGATGTTTTTTTCTAATTGTCTCACAACTTACAGGAAAAATCTGTCGCGGATCATCTCAATCATCAATGAATGAAATGTAATCAAATCTGAGTTGTATATTCTTTTTTATTTTTGATGTTAATGCACTGTCGATTGCACCTATAATTGAGGTGACATCTGTCATGAACTTTTGTCAATTGTTCAATGTTTTGTATTGATGATCACATTGTTGGTGCAACTTAATAAATAAATAAATTTTTAAGTTACACTGTGTGGTACATTTATTTATCACCAATTGATATTTAGTTCCATATCAAAATTAGAAATTTAGGGAATATAAGCTTAGTAACCCTTACTTAAAAAAGCTCTATAGTATCAGTAAGTTATTTATAACTATCTTAAATTTCAAGAAAAAACATGGTATTGAAATTAAATCTCAGTGCAAACTAAGTTCATGCCAATTAAGTTTTAATAAACTAAGTATTTTGGTTTTTACACGAAACAGTTTGCGTATCTTCATAAGAAGTTTATTTTCCTTTGTTAATATCAAAATAAAAAATTCCAATTTTCTTATTTCTGTCAGTCTAGATGTCTATTTTAATAGCAACTGTATTAGAAAGAAGTTCTATTGTCTGTTATCCTTGTGAAGACAGAATCGATAAGGTTATTCCTTCGATATGTAAAGAATCTAGATATATATTCCAAATACGTTTCTCAGATTATAAAATAATAACTTACTAGAGGTCCCGCAGTAGTGGAAATTCGACTATAATTAATTGGAATTGTAAGTTTGTACACCATTATGATTGTGTTTTATACTTCTATAATCACAAATTTCGCCAAGGCTACACTATAAAAAAATATTAATAAAGACAAACAATATTTAATCTATTCTCAATTTGACAACAGACGCCAAGAACAAAAGTTTGACGATAAATAGTACCTATGCATGTGTGTCTGCGTCAAATACATGGTATGTAGTGTGTGTAATGTTTTCTTTGTTGATTTAATGTATCTTTTATGCATTATTTAAAAAAAATATTAGCATTGTGCACTTCTTCTCTATATTCTCCATAAGTGTGGAAAATTTCATACTCCTCTGTCCGCGCAATTTTCGTAAAAAGGGATACAAAGTTTTTGCTTCACGTATTAATATATAGATAGGTATGAAGTGTTCATTTATGCACACCGAAAAGATTGGTTAAAACAGAAAATGAATTAGAAAAAAAGAGAATCTCAATTTACAATCTTCTCTATAAATAAAAATGAATTGCTGTTCGTTAGTCTCGCTAAAACTCGAGAACGGCTCGACCGATTTGGCTAATTTTGGTCTTGAATTATTCGTGGAAGTCCAGGGAAGGTTTAAAAGGTGAGAAAATATAAAAAAAGCTCGGAATTATATAAAAACAAACAATTTTGTTTTCCTTTGATATGTCTTTTATTTATCGATTGAGGCACTACGAAGTCTCCCGGGTCAGCTACCTAGTTCATTAATATATTTCAAAGCTTCCATCGTTCTGAAGTGCAGCTTAAATGCACTAATTGCAAATTTAATTTATTTATTTCTGAATACTTCAACAATAGGAAAATTTAAAGAAACTTCTGAACTAGTTTCTCTAAGCGCGAATTTGGCTAAAATACACAGTTGTGTTTAAAGTATATACCAGCGGTACATTGTGTAGCTTCAAGTAAATAAGTCGATTCATAGTTTTCTTAGCTCTAGCTCCATCTATTTGGAATTAGTTTTGAAAACTGTATTATAAAGTAAAATTTAGTAAATTACCGTGAAAAACTTATTTGAATGGTACTTGATCAAAGCGTTTGTATTTTGTGAAGCGATAGAATTCGGTTTGTTACGGACAAAAGGTTTCAGTCAAGCAAGATGTACTGTAGTGTCTTGTTAAATTTGTATATTTTATTAACTGAATAAATAATTGTGCTAGAGAACGATAATATATTATTATTTATTTGCTTCACAAAAACTTCTTTTTATTACAACAATATTTAAGTGCATACATACTTTGAAATCGTTGTGGCCTTAAGACGTCCGATGCATTCGTGTTGAGCGATGCACCGATGTTCGAATCCCAGGCGGGAACCAATTTATCTAATGAAATACGTACTTAACAAATGTTCACGATTGACTTCCAAGGTGAAGGAATAACATCGTGTAATAAAAATGAAACCCGCAAAATTATAATTTGCGTAATTACTGGTGGTAGAACCTCTTGTGAGTCCGAACGGATAGGTACCGCCACCCTGCTTATTTCTGCCGTAAGGCAGTAATGCATTTTGGTTTGAAGGGTGGGGCAGACGTTGTAACTATACTGAGACCTTAGAACTCATATCTCAAGGTGGAATTTACGTTGTAGACGCCTATGGGCTCCGGTAACCACTTAACACCAGGTTGGCTGTGAGCTCGCCCACCCATAAAAGCTATAAAAAAAATGTTTGTGTCCTTTAATCGACCGACTTACCTGAAACTGATAAATTCTCCCCGACTTATTACTGCAGTCATTTAGAAATTAGTTAATGCGAAACTACAAAAAAATAATTATCCAGCATTAATGAAATTAGACATCTCTAGCGCTTTTAACTCGAGCTCCAAGATCATAATTATTGCACTCAGAGATTTCTCACTCACGATCATATAATAAACGAAAATGTAATTAAGACTCCAAACGGCCCCAGTCGACTCAACAGATGACTGCAACGAATTAGTTCGGTGCCGGAATGTAGTTAGTGAGGATTCAGGCGCTCATTCGTAGGACCTAAGTCTTCTTCTTACTTTAATACCTCTAATGATTCACACTTTACTATCAAGACGTTTGTAAGTAGTAAACGCGAGTGAATAAGTGGGAAACGTGAGTGAATAAGCGGGAAACCTGGATTGTGTATAGCTGCATTAGCAAATCAAACATGACATTCGACTCGAGATCCAAAATGTTACACTTAGACTCCGTATTACGGCTTTAAATTCAGGCAATATTGTCTGAAAAACGAGACATTGACTTAGTTTTTGAATTATAATTATTTGTAATATATTTTTTTTATTTCTTAGATGGCTGGACGAGCTCACAGTCCACCTGGTGCTAAGTGGTTACTGGAGCCCATAGACATCTACAACGTAAATGCCGCCACCCACCTTGAGATATAAGTTCTAAGGTCTTAGTATAGTTACAACGGCTCCCCCACCCTTCAAACTGAAACGCATTACTGCTTCACGGCAGAAATAGGCAGGGTGGTGGTACCTACCAGTGACCACTCACAAGAGGTTCTACCACTAGTAACTACGCAAATTATAATTTTGCGGGTTTGATTTTTATTTTACGATGCTATTCCTTCACCGTGAACATTTGTTAAGTACATATTTCACTAGAAAAATTGGTACCCGCCTGCAGGATTCGAACACCGAGCTAATTTTTGAGCTATCTTACTTTATGTGGGTTATTATTAGTTCTTCTGTCAATCTCCACTTAAAACGACAAAAAAAGTACTGTAATTTTTTAAGGCGGTATGAGACACAAGATGTCCGGTATACCACTGCAATTTTACCGTGGGTCGATTCAGAGATGGTCTGAGAGAGGAGGTAGGAAATTACTTATGACAGGATGGTTGTACAGTAAACGGACATGAATCTGTTGCTACTTCGCCTATTTATGATATCTGATTGCTGAACCACGATGCGTCTTTTGATTGATATACGTAGTTATGATATAATTATTTATTACAAGACAATCTCCGTTCCGTTTTGATGACCGATATTTGCTTTGAATTTAATCCGATCGCTATCAAACTTCGCAAGATCACCCAATAAGCTAGATTTCTCGAATCGTTCATCGAGTTCAGCCGAAACGCTTCTGAGTCTATTAGAAATACACAAACACACAATATTAATATTGAAAATAAAAATAAAAATCTAATATTAAAAAAAAAAAAAAAAAAACATGCCCGCTGAGTTTCTTGCCAATTCTTCTCAGGACGGAGGCTAATTATTGTGAATTGGCGGTAATTCTTTTGACGTTCAATAAGTATGTACTTTCTGAAGGGTGTGGAGATGCTCAGACGAGAGAAAACAAATCTTTTATTAATATATATTATTTATTTAACTGGACATTACTGGTTTTACTGTTTTACATTTTTCTGAGAGACCATAGTGTTATGACGCTACTCTTCTATATCCTTTTTTTATACTAGTGTCGTGCTACAGCTCACACTTCTTAATAGGGATGTACCCACTAACACCTTCTCCTATTATTAAAATTGTTTACAATTTAAATAATACTTGTTATTCTATGCTATCAAATTTTAATTATACAAATTTTAAGTAGATGTTTCTTAAGTTATATACATATATCATGAACTTATTTAGTTGACAATATTTTGGGCGTGAAAATTAAATTTATTATTTAACAATGGTTTTGTAAATATGTCTGCAGTCTGTTTATCAGTAGGACAATATTTAATATTAATTTTACCCTTTTTATAATTTTCATGAATAAAATAGTATCTCACATCAATGTGTTTGGATCTTTTATTGAATGAACCTGTTTTGATCAGCTGAATAGCGCTTTGGTTATCAACATTTAATGTAATTTCAACTTCAGAACCAATCAACTCCTTTAAAAATGACTTTAAATATAAGCATTCCTTACAGCAATCAGCTGCTGCAATATACTCTGCTTCAGTTGATGATAATGCAACGATTGGTTGTCGTTTTGAACACCAAGACACAGGTCCTTCTGCTAACATTATCACAAATCCGGTTGTACTGCGTCTTGTCTTGTTACAATTGGCATAGTCTGCATCACAGTATGCATTTAGTTTTGATATAGTTCTTAATAATTCACCTTCATATAAAATTTTATACGAAAATGTTTTTACTCCTTAATTCCAAATAGAGTTTTTGCACATAGCAGATTTTGGTTTGACAGCGACGATATTTTAAAACTCAATAAGGAGCTAAAACTAAATCTTACGGGAGAGGATATAAACGCCCTTGTGAAATAATTATATAAATTTTTTAAAGTGAAACTTCTTTAGGCGCGTTGAGAATAAAATATAACTCGCGCCAGACTTGTTACGGCTAGACAGAAAATATATAATTTAGGAGCGAGAGTGATAAAATAGACAGAGCGGCTCTCGCCGAACCACTCGGACCGTGCGAGAAAAGGAAAGGAAAAAACGAGGCTAGGTCGTTTCTCTTATACACAGTATTCACTATTACAACGAGAAATTTGTTTAAGCCCTATGAAAAATGAAGAAAACCACAATAGCTACACACCGCAAGAAGAAGTTTCACTTCTTTCACGCTGCCCATCAAGTTGCACGGCACCCATTGTTTTAATGTTCTAAATAATAATTAAAAAACATATTTACCTGCCAATATTGTTTAATATCTTAACATAATAATATCTGAAACTACCTTACTAATCATCATAATTAACACACAACATACAGCCAATGATATAGACTGATTTGTGAGAGATTTTTTTGTTTTTTCGTTTTTTTTTAATTCCCCTTCGCGAACGCGATAATAATTTTGGCAAGGACAGAAAGGTTCATTCATATCAGGGAAAGGGCCACAGCACTCCTTATTAATAATCGGCATCAAATATCGAATTGTAGTGTTGCTTGCTTGTTAATAATCATTTAAACGACTCGGATAGAATAAATGTGAAACTTAGAAAAGTTGAACCCTATTTTATTAGACTAATGGTGTGATGAGTATAATTCTCTAGTTTATGCTTTTAATATAATTCTATGTAAGTCTGCTGATTCCTTTTCCTGGGTCTGCTGATAGTCTCTTCGCAAATCAAAACTACGTTCTGTAAACCGCTATACTTTCATTAATTCAAAACAATAGAATTATTACCATTTGTCCACTAGATCTTTTTTTGAGTTACACCACGTTTCACCTCCCAAAAAATTCTCGCCCTAATTCTCAATGTAATAAACATACACCCGTATAAAACTTGCTGTTTAATGTGCAATTTTCAAGCTTGTTGAAGAGTTTTCTGCAGACTGTTTTTAGTTTAGGGTCTGAAACTAAGTCAATTTGTTCTACTAATGGAGTTTCGATTGGTCCGCGAAAAACATGGCACATTGAATAGGTACATACACGGCTGCGAATAATGTTTGTTTGTGTCTAATTTGCAAAAGCGCACTCATGAGTATCTGGGGTAGCCCTGAAAATCGATTGCGGTAGTTCAAAATTAAAAATGTTGTGGTTCATTTAAAAATCGTTAATAAAAACATTTAAGTCAATAAACACAAAAGCTTAGTAATTTCTTTCAGCTTCTCTCAAGTTGGTAAGACGTATAGTCGGATTTTTTATTAGACGAAGTAAACTGACGTTTACTGTGTTGTCAGTTTTTGATGAAATAAAAATAGTGTTGTGACAAAGTGAACGATTGAAAAAACTCCTGAATTAATGAAATTGCCTCGATTGTCTAGTGAATAGTTAGTGTGCCGAACTGCCGATATGTCGGGCACGCGCGGTCGAATTTTAAGCCGTTGCTTCTGTTACATACCAAGAGTTTTCGACGAAACATTATGTTCCTATGTTATCTACCTGTAACTGAATACCGAGTGTTTTAAACATTAAGAAAAACATTGCGAGGAAGCTTGTAAGACTGTCCTATTTCCAATGCATCATATAGTTGAAACTATAGATGTATAAAATATAACAATTATAGGTACATAGGTAATGAAAATAAAAAAAACTGATTGTAGTTACATACTACTAGTAACATATTATTATATTGGATCACTTTAATACAATTTTGTTATAAAATATAAATAATATTCTTTTATAGTTTGAAATTAATGATTAACTCTTCACACTCATTGTTCATTTATGTGATTGAACGAGAACTGAACGCATCACTATTACTTTAAATATAGCAACATTATTTCACAAAGTGTCATTAGCTACTGTCAGCTGGCTTCGTCTAATTAAAAATCCGACTATAGTGATCGACATTTTTGGAACAATACGTTTACCAATTTTTTGTGATCAAGACGACGAAAATATCAGAAATGGTCGTAATAAATTCTTTTGTTCAGTTAGGAAGTAATAGTATATGGGCCTCAAACGCCACTCTTGGAAAATTAATTAACATAATAGGGTATATAGTTTAAGTTTATCTATGTTATTATTTATTAATTATTAGCAATATGAAACTGTTATTCTACCACATTTTGTATATTTATTAGACAACTGTTTTGATGTGAAACGTGTTCAGAATATGTTTAATGCGTATTATTATTGCTTTTAAAAACACAAAATGACTCGCATAAATAATTCAATAATCAATAATATAATTAGTCATGTAATAATTAAATTTAATAGGTATTGCAATTCTTATTGCAAATCATGGTTGTTGTCGCCATTATTATTTTAAGCTGGAAAACTGATAATGAATAATGTTACTTATATTAGTCAAATAGTAATTTTATGTAAAATAAATAAAGTCAGACATCATGTAAAAATCACTAAAATAAGCTATTGCTGAGCTATTAAAGCTCATTTTTTATTAATTGTTTCGTAGTAATACATTTGGTTTGCCTATAAAAGAAGTTGCTAGCTTGGCCCTATAAACCAACACAAAAATGGCATACCTAATTAGCTTAAAAAAAAACTAAGACGTGGCTTTTTGTAATAAGACCAAGTGATGGTTAACTTTTATTGAATTGCTATTGCTATGTTCATCTTAATAGCATCTTATGAGTGAAACCTGACTCAACGCCAACTTAAACTTACTATCTTATTTTTTATTGCAGTTTACTCCTTAAGAATCGAATTTACGGCATAATGAGGCCCGGGGGTAAGAAAATTTATGGCGGACCAAAATCCAGCACTAGAATATAGCATGTCACAACGAAATGCGTTATGCCGCCTGATTGGCCTACCATGCTTGCGTGATGCGTGGCCGCTGGCCATATCATGTGTAAGTCTTCCATACTTGTCTGTTTTCTTTCGCGGTGTGTGTAGTTCGCAGGACGCGCCGGGCCTGCCCTTGCGCGGCCAGTCG